>CAKNYM010028079.1:0-10601 GCA_932195095.1 Andricus curvator | reverse complement strand
TGCGATACATAAAGACATGCATACAAACATAGATTAGCAGTTCGAACTCGAAAGTTCATTGTCTCACTACCTGATTCGGGTAGTGTTTCTAGGTGGATATTTACGACCAATGTGGGCCCACCACACCCACGGCGGGCCAACAGCACGCAGTATTCCTGAACGGTCACCCATCCAAGTACTAACCGCGCCCAACAATACTTAACTTCAGTGATCTTACGAGAACTGGTGTTTTCAGCGTGGTATCGACATACATAGACATACATGTATAGACATACATACACATACACGAAATATGTCGATCTTTATGTGGCCATTTGGCCACGTTCGTACCTACTTAAAAAATGCCCTGAGAGAATTCCCACATCTGATTCGACTGTAACCATGCTTCTGCAACACAGAACACATCTAGATCATGTTCCGCAAGAATTATATCAATTTCCGCCCTTTTCTTAAGAAGACTATGCGCGTTCAAATAAAAAATTTAATTAAATTTCTGAGCCCTTCTTCCATAGTGACTAGCATACACGGGTAAACAACTTTAAGTTCTCATAAAAAAATAATTCAACAAGAAGCAAACGCAATAAGTATACCAACTTTACCTATAAATAATAACAATCATAAACTTAAAATTGTAGGTATAAGACTTATTGAACTGAATGAGCGACAGATATAAAACTAAATGTTGGAAGCGAACTAATCTAAACATAATAATCTGTACTGAAGTACTGAAGAAGTTATCCGCAGATGATTTTGGAAGGAGAATGAAATTATTTGACTCACTAGTGATGAGTGTGCTATTGTATGGAGTAGAGGTGTGGGGGTGGAAGGAAAGCGAAGAGGTAAATAGGACACAGGAGAGGTATGTAAAGTGGACACTGTGGTTGGCAAGGAACATGCCTAATTATATTGTCAGGAGGGAGACGGGTAGAACGATTGTAGGGATTCTAGCGGGAAGTCGGGCGTGTAAATATGAGGAAAAATTTTTGGAAGAGTGGGGAAGTAAGCTGGTTAGGGTTATATGAGTTGGTTAAGAAAAATGGCATGGAGAGAGAGAAGACAGCAGGGGAAGAGAGAATAAGAGAGTCAAGGTTCAACGGGAACTATGTGTGGATTATGCCAAGGGCGAGAGCACAATATTTATGTGAGAAAGGAAGTCAGGAGCTTATAGCGAGGATGAGATGTGGGTGCATGGAGGGTTTTAATAGGTTCTGGCTCTCTAGGGAGAAGAGGATGTGTGAACTGTGTGGGAAGGGGGATGCAAGAGTGGAGCACTGGTTGGAGGAGTGCGTAGAGGTGGAAAGGAGTGGGATAAGCATGAAGGTGTTGATGCACGAAAAGGGGGACAAAAGGGCAGTAGCATGGGTGAAGGGAGTGTTGGGTAAGATGGAGAAGAAGAGAAGGAAGGAGGAAGAGTAGTGGAGAAGGAAAGATTGTAAATAGGAGAGGAAGTAGATATAAGTGATATGTAAATATTGTAAATAGTAGATAAGTGCGAGAGAGAAAGTAGGGACATGCGAGCGAGGCGAGGCGAACCGAGGAAGGCAAGGCGATAAGAGCGTGCGGTCTTAGAGCTAAGGTATGGATGGATGTTAGTTTTTAAGGGTTTTAAGAAAATTCTGTAAAAAATGAAAGTGTAAGCAAGTCCATTTTTTAAGGCCATCAGGCTGAAAAATAAACGTTTATCTATCTATAAGTAATAGTAGGGGAGCCCAGCGTGCTAAATGTGTTTTTTCTCCCACCCTTTGAAGACTTAAGGAATCGTGAAGATGATATATTAAAAAGAAAAAAAGTTTATATGATGTGTACCCTTTCAGTGGTGGGGGGAGCGTGTATAAATTTTCAAAAATGTAAAAAAAATTAGTTAGAAAAAAATTCTCGAGCGCGTCAGCGTTTGATAGCGTATACAACCTACGAACTTCTGACCACACAGAGATATTAATCTGCCGGATTGCGAGTGGAAGGTGGCCGTACAAAGAGGTGGAAATTGGAAAAAAAAAATTTTCACTCGAGCTTGTCAGAAATTCAAGAGAGATGTTAAGTGAACCCTAAAAAATGTCCTATTATAAAGTCTGATGATTTGAACGTGACTGAAATTCACAGCCGATTTTTCAAAATGCAAAAAAAAATCGTGACATTGAAATACTCGAGCGCATCAGATTTTTATACAGACTGTTTAGCTTGATGCACTGTTCACGCTGACTCATATTCTGACAATTTTGTGAAGGGATTTTTTAAATCTGACAATTGAAAAAAAAATTTTTTTTTTAAAATTTTTATTTTAAAATTCATAAAATACTTGTGAAAACACAATAAACAAAATAAACCGTTGTACATAGACGCGTTGTTGTGATGTTGTGATCAGCTGTGATGGCATCATGGCGGCAGAAAACAGTGTGTAGCAGTGCGAGAGAGTAAGACATAGAGAAAGAGTAAGAAAGAAAGAGTGGCGCGGAGTGGGAAATACATAGTTCTCTGTAGTTGTAAACACTACACTCTATTGATAATTTTAGATAGTTCGGCTTAAGAAAATCGGCAGATTATGTTATTCCTACAATTTTTAAATATTTTTCTTTCAAATGAAAAAAAAAAAACCGCGCTCGAACATTTCGAGGTTATGATTTTTTTTTGCAACTTTGCGATTCGTTTATTTCTTTATGTCACGTTTAAATCGTCAGATTATTATAGAGATTTTATTTCTTGCATGTAATTAACTTATTTTGTTTAAATCTGATGAGCTCGAGTTCTTTAAGGATCAATTTTTTTTTACTAATCTGATCGACTGCCCTAGACGCACACCCCTATATTAAGGGTTCATATGTGGTGGAAGTACATAACAAGGTACAAGGTTTCTTTTCTTATATTAATCTGTCAGGCTCAAGTTACTTCCAAAATCCCCGCTTGGGCTCCCCTACTATAACGTCTCCTGAGAAGATAAATAACTCCTGCCATATTCAATGACTTTAAACATTATAAAATACGATATAACAATTATTTTGTCAATACAATTTTTACATTTAGATACTACTATGTCTTCTACTTACTTATAACTATTTATTTAGCATTCAGGATTAATTTGAATTTCTCAGTCTCATGTCCGTATTTTCATGGAAATGCCTTGTTTGTTTCTGCGTTGGGTTCTTGATTTCTGTTTATAGATGTTTTAAATGGACCACTGCTAAGGATGTTTTTGCCGTTGATAGAGGTAGTTATTTTTTGTTTATAGCGCTTGTTATTGACCGTTGATAAAGGTTGTTTTTTACCATTTCTAAGGATGATGAGTATGGTTGTTGCCATGGGTTATTGTTATTTGTATTCATAGGTTGTTTTTGAACGTTGCTAGGGGTTATTTGTATGTCTTCTTATAACTGATTAATTTAGTGATAATTGAATAAATGACAATTTCCTACGAAAATCTTTTATGTATGAGCGTTACGCCTAAACATTTAAAAATACTATAACAGAAAAAAATTAAAATTCTAAAAGCAAAGTCAAATAACTTACAAAAAAATACATTGTTTTATTGTGATAAATATAGTAACTATTTCCAGATTTTGAAAATATATAACATATATTCAATTACATTTGTTCGAATGGTGAATGAAGTAAAATGTACGACTATTTTAGCTTAAAATGTTAGATTTCTTATGACACCATGTGCACAATATAATGCTATTATATTAATTTACATATATTATAAGTAAAAGAGCCAAAAATAAAATATACATTTTAACGAGTAATATAATACAATTTTACGAAGTATAAACCTTAATTTAATTATACACATACATTACAGTGGCCATTTGATGCATTAAAATACGTGCGTCTTGTTTCACAGTGTTTTAATATTGATATTATTTTTTAATAAATAAAGTAAAAACTCAATATGAAACATTGCTGATTAAATGGAACCTTTAATTTTTTGAGAAAATCGTCCTTTGCTTGTATAATAGGCAAGCCAGGGAGAAAGGATAGGGCCTGTAGATATTTTATTTACCATGAAACTAATATAATTGTCTACATACGTACAGATACATAGCATTCGTAATGTTTTTAAAGTCACTAAACTTCGAAATTTCAGAAAATTGTCTGAAAATCAGAATTACAAAGAAATTTTATCTTGACACCTTTTAAAGTGCTTATTTATTTCATTTTGAAAAAAAAACTAGTCAAGTCACCAATCAATCGATATAAAGCAAAACAAAAAGAGTCAATCTAACAACTCATTATATAAGTTCTAATATGTTTAGAAGACCATTGCTTCCAACGGTGAGGCTTAGTCATTGAAAAAATAAAAATTTGATTTTTTAATTGTTTTCCTGGCCAATGGAAAAGTTGGTCAAAACTGTCTAATTTTTTGTTGTTGAAATTTTGAATTAAATCAAAATTTCTTCCAGCTGATTAATTAATAAAATAAATCTTGATTTTTTATGCTGTTCAATATTGATAAATTAATTATAAAATGTAAACTTAAATGTTGATTTGACTCGATCTGAGTCAATAGGACGCTGCGTCATAGGACGCTCGCGTCCTATTTCACAGATCTTTTTATATATTATATATATTTTTTATTTTTATTTTTTTATTTTTTTATTATATATTTTTTGCTAAAATTCACATCAAATAGCTTGGAAGTAAGTGAAAACGAGCAATAATTCAAATTCTTCATTATATTTTCTCTCTCCGAAAAAGTTTTCCTAACAATATTCAACGTGTTTTAAAGCCAAAATTAATCTTTTTTGGAGCCCACGAAAGACATATATCTCCATGGGATCCCGTATTTTTGACACGACTTTAAAACAGTGATAATATAAATTTTAGCCTCCCAGTAAAAAGAAACTAATCAAGGCGAATTGAGATGAATTCGCTAGAGCCTCCGTGAATCTCGCTTTGCGACAATTTTGAATTGGAGCAGGTCGTGAATTCTCGTAAAATCGGAAATAAGTAATTTAATCTTCATATCTGCTATTCGCCTGAATTCGGCGAACAGTTGTTAGGGGACCTAATTCATTTGAATTTATCAGCACGAATTAATTTCAGTGCCAGCCGATTCATTTTAATTCGCGAGATTTAAATTCAAGCTCCAATTCGCCTGAATTTGTCAACTCGAATACAGTTAAAGGCTGGCCTATTCAATCGAATTCGTAAGCTATAATCAACACGCTGAGCTCAGTGGTCGCCCTCTGGACTTATACACTTGGGATCGCTGGTTCAAGTCTCGAGGCATGCAATTTTATTAATTTTGTTCGAAATGGCCTTGACCACGAATTAGAATGAATTAAAACGCATTCAATTCCGGCTGGCTCAATTCGTTTAAACGAATCAGAAAGCGGAATTCGGGCGAATTCATAAAATGTTAATGGGCCGCAATTCGCCCCAATTAGTTTCTTTTTGCTGGGGCTGGAGAGGCCCCATAAAAAAAGTAATTATTTGAAAGAGGACTTATTTCTCTGCAGAAAAAAGCAACTAATTTTGATAATTTTTCAACGTGACCGTTCCAATAGCCGGACTTTTTTAACGTAACAAATCTTGAATCTCTTCTAAAGTTTTTCCTTTCGTTTCTGGAGTAATCCAGAAAGCAACAAGTGTTCCTGCAAAACAGCAAACAGCAAATATAAAAAATGTGGTATAAACTCCCACTGCATCATTTAGCGATTCAAATCCGAATGTAACTGGAAAAGTGTAAAGATCAATAACGACGAATGCACAACAGATGGCTATGCCTTTAATTTCCGGAGGAAAGAGTTCTCCCATGAGTATATTTGGTATTGAAGCAACGCCAAACGAACATACGACTTGATAACAAACTAAAGCAAACAGAGGTAACCAAGAAATGCCTGATAGATTCTCAATTTCAAGATAGAATTTTAAAAAGAAGAATAAGCTAGCAGTTCCCAGAAAAATTGAAGCCAGTATTCCAGTCCAGAGAATAAGGATCCTCCTACCAACATAATCTACTGCCTTGACACCAATTATTCCTGATATTACTTTAATAAGTGCCATTATAATAGTAGAATACTTAGATTCTAATGAAAATCCACTGAATCTAAAAATGTCTTGAGTGTATGCTAAGATAGTTAAGTACCCCGAATAATGTTTTGCAAAATAAGCAACTACTACAATTAACATCGCTCTTCGATGACATTTATTTAAAAATACATCCTTTATTGTACTTTCTTTACTTTTTTCCCCTTCTACTATAGCTAGCTTTATTTTCTCTAATTCGGAAGAGATTCTATGCATGTTTTTTCTTCCTCGCAGCTTTATCAGGCTTTTTTTTGCTTTATCATCTTGACCTCGAATTACATAAAAATAGGGAGATTCTGGTATGAATAGAGCCGTCACAACAAAGAGAGTTGGCGTTGAAAGCATTATCAGATTCATGGTGTTATATGAAAAAAATGCTCCAACGCTTACAACAAAAAGAACTCCTAAGTCAAAAGAAACATTAAAGTAGGTCAATAGGGTACCTCTGAAGCTTTTATCTGCAATTTCGCCTATGTAAACTAATATTACTCCGTTTGCGGCAATATAAGTCGCTGAACCTATTGATCTTGAAATATACAAAACACTGACGTGTTTGGCCAAAATTAACATAATCCACGAGGCTAATTGTGGTAGTGCTAGAAGCAGCAAAGTGTTTTTACGACCGAATCGATCCAATAGTGGAGGAGCGATCCAGCATCCTGCTATTCCACCAATACTAAATATTGAAGATATCCATGAACCATCTATCTGTGAGACTGGAAATTCAGATTTTTCGCGTAAATGCGGCAGTGCTGGCGATGTCCATGAGGCGAAAGATCCAAGTCCAACAATGGTGAAGCATACTGCGAAGCGGAAGTTTAATTGGTTTATTCAGTATTTAATAATTAGGGGAGAGGCGGTACACTTAGGACAAATATATTAGAAAATGCACAAAGAAGTGTAAGATTAATTTAAGCAATCGACCTCTGACCTTTGGCCTCTGATCTTTAATATAAAAATTGCATTTGACCTGACCTCTAACCTTTGAACTTTGAAGCCGTATTTTTTACCCATTGACCCCTGACCAAGCCTGCGAAACCCTTACTTGAGGGCACATACCGAC
Organism: Andricus curvator; assembly: GCA_932195095.1. Lineage (NCBI taxonomy): Eukaryota > Metazoa > Arthropoda > Insecta > Hymenoptera > Cynipidae > Andricus > Andricus curvator. The sequence continues at coordinate 3,514 of CAKNYM010028079.1, read as the reverse complement.
CTCTTCTCGAACTAATTTTGTTTTAATTGCAATGGCACTTTTGACCTTTCCCAAACATACCGCGATTCTTTACTAATTAAACTTCTTATTAATTTTGCCCTCCAAATGAAAATAACCGTATATTTAAGTGATTTTTATTTGAACACAGTTAAATTTCCAATAGACAAATTTTTAATTAACTAATTAACTGATACTCTGCTATCTACCTAGCTAGCCTTTTGAAATAAAATTCAGCACAAAGCTTTTCGGTGAGCCTTACACGTAGACACTTGGTCAAGAAGAATGTTTGCGTTTGCATTTGTTTTAATGAAAATTTTATGAATATTTTCAGTTTCTTATTGTGAAGCGAATGAACTGCTCTTATTTTCTATGACAAGACGATATTTATGTTCGAGACATGAAGACCATAATATTGTACACAAGTCTATCAACTTTTGCATTATAATTACCACTAACAGTGCTGAAGAACTGCAAAATTCGATTTCCTTTTTCTCCAAATTCCTGTGGATTATTTGGCGTACTAAATATTTGCTTAGAATAAGAATCATGACTTTGAAGACATGATAACAAGTTTCCAATCTTCATGATATCTTCTGTAGTAATCAGAGATAGAAGGTGTCGTTTATGTTGATATTTCACTGAATTATTTCATTCTTATACTTTTAAATTTATAATTTCCAGGTTTTTTACTTTTATTCTATATTTCAATAGCACGAGACACGTTTGAAATAGAAGCACACTATGCAATATTATATTAAGATATGCAAGACGAATATATACACATTCTGTATATAATAATCACGTAAACTTGTGGCTCTTGGTTTAACAATAAGAAATACTAATTAGAACTGGCTGTACACGTTGTAGGTAATCAGCTGTCGAAGACTGTCGAGTCCCCACTACAATTATTGAAAAAGCCTGATTTATCTTTACGTCTTCCAAACTGATTGCAACCATACATACATGCACATGCTGAGTACCTAGAACACATATTATCCAGGTGTCCCTCCCACGCGGTAACGACGTATTTCCGTAAGCACAATACTGCCCTAAGAGTGCTTTACTACCATCTTTGTCGCTCTTACAGTGTTGGTCGCAACCCTGCCCTACCGAACGCTCCGAGGGAGACAAGAGTCGATTGTCCAAAACAAGAAGTGCCGAATTTTCTGAAAGTAAGAGTATCGGCCCGCATTCTCCATTATATACTCGAGGTCTGACATCGTTCTCCAAGTCTTCGAGAAATGAACTATATTCGTGATTGAATTCTTGGCTCCGGCTGACTACAACATCACAACCAAGAAGAAGGAAAAGGAGAAGAGGTTTCGAAGATCTTATAAGGGAGCTGTAGCGACTGTACCCACCCAGGTGAAATATGTATATATAGTTTATATATACAGTACCCTCTCACTTATCGCGAAAGTCTGGGACTGGGATTCGCGTTAAGTGAATTCCCCCAATACATCAAAAATCGTTCTCCCCTTGCGCTTTATCCTTATATCTGATTAGTTGAGAAAATCGAATCTATTCCAAAAAGTTAATGTCAAAATTTGACAGTTGAGTAAACAAGCCGGAGAGAATATTCAGAGGTTATTATACTAATTTTACCTACGAATCCTAAAACACTTCCTGTTTTCTTACAAGTTTTCTTTCAAAAAAAGTTTAATATTTGAGAACTCTGGATAGGCATTTAGGTTTTTTTTCGGTCCAGAATTGCTAGCCATTTATGAATTAGGTACTTAAAATTCAAGAAAGAATTAGGTATCAATCTCTTAAGTAGGTTACATTGACTGTCAACATTTTAAAAAAATTATGTATACGCGCGAGCATTTTGTTTAATGCGTGCGCTTACATGTGTTAGCAGTGGAAGCAAAATAATAAGGTGAAGTCGCGATATCTGGTAGTGCAATAAGTGGGAGGGTACTGTAGTGGACAATACACTGATATTTTTCATTTGTTTTATACAAAAAAAAATGAAAATTATCATTGTCTCGTCCAATATATATAAACTATATATATATATACATATACCTTTCTCACCTGCGCAGAATATTCGGTTAAAATGATTGTCCTTATGATCGGTGCTCTCGGACGTGTGAAGCTATCACTAGTTCGTAACCTGAAAGCCATAACCGTGTACCAAAAACATGCCGAGGCACTTTCGAGATGGATGTAGAGGGCTGTCATCCTTGGGTCGCTCCGTGTCCGCACGACAGGGGTTTCGCCGGCCTGTCGTTGTGATTTCTTCGTGCCCTGTGGCCACTCATCTCATAATCGTGAGACGTGGCCATAGATGTGATTCACCGCGGTTCTTATAGGAGCCGGTGCAATTTTTATGGATGGCAGTTGCTCCTAATGGGTCCCTGCGGTATTTGTGTGACCTATTTTTTAATTATATATATATATATATATATATATATATATATATATATATATATATGCTGAAATCAAAGATATTATAAGCCTAGATGCGGCACGGGGTATAGTTCGAGGAACTAATTGTAGACGGCGCTCCCGGCGAAAATTGCCCGATCCCCCCATGCCTCTCAACCCGCATATTGCGCCCACAACTCCTTTGCCCCCGCACTCTTCTCCCTCCGAACAACTCCATCGAATAGCCGATACTCAGTCGGTACATACTTGAAAATATAAAATAACAATTTTATATCAAAGATTTTTTAAACTATTATTTTCAATTATTCGAATGAATTGCGCATTAAGGAAATGTGTAAAAGATAAGATGTACGCTTGAGTTTAATTAAAATGTAATTATTTCGTAATAAATATTTTCAGCTGCTACATTTTTTATGGAAAAGATTAATTAATTAATTAATTAAATTGTTCTTTTGAAAAAGGGGCAGTAGAAATTCTACTAAATGAAACTCTACTTTTGCAAAATCTACACAGCTAATTCTACAGGCGAAAACTCTATACACAAGAATATTTATTAAACAAATTAAATGTTTTAAATGTAAACTCAACACTGTAAAATTACACACCGTAAATTTGTACACAAAATAATTGAAATTTTCCAAACATTATTTATTAAAATATTTTGTGTTGAATTTTTGTTTATTGTGTAGAGTTTATTCAAATTCACAAAATTTGAAGTATCATTTTGTATAGAATTTTACGGTGTAGGATTTATAACCATATTGAGTTGAAATTGAAAATAATCAATTTGTTTAATAAATATGATTATGTAGATTTCTCGCGTGTAGAATTAGTGATTTAGAGTTTTTAGATGTAGAGTTAAATTTTATAGAATCACTACCACCTCCCTCACGGTTATTATTAAGTAAACAATAATTCGTAAATTTTTATGTTTGTGTAATTGATTACGAATTAAATAAATTATAATTAGACAATACAATTGTATAATAGAATTATTTTTTATTTTATTCGATTTTTTATATATTATGGGTTGGAAATTCCACCGTTTTATAGATAATTCATCCTTTTGGCTTTGAAATTCAACAAATTGTTTGAAACCTCGTCTTTTTTGTAGAGCAATATT
>CAKNYM010028078.1:0-15736 GCA_932195095.1 Andricus curvator | reverse complement strand
CTAAAAGAATTCATTCACTAGGTTCTGAAGAACGAATGATCACTCTAAAATTGAGCTTCTTTTCGAAACAGCGTTGGCGATATAATCCCCTCAGCTCTTTTAAAGATAGCGCAATTCTTTACGGAAAAAGATTTAAAGTGTTTGGTTTTGAGGCCAAATACTTTATCTCTTTTCCACTTGGGAGGAACTTGTGTGACAAGAAAAGAGGAAACAATCCTCAGGTCTTCTCACAAGGTCTCCACCCTGTGATCCGCGCTTTTCAGACGCGAGATTCTGAATGCCGTTTTTCGGCCGGGGAGCGCTTTTTATTTACTTCGCTCCTCTTTGCCCTCCCACGCTTACGTAAGATTTAGCTGCGTGGGAGTACTGGAGCCTGCGCTTTAGAGTTTCTCCTGTGTGATGCTGCTTTTCTATGAGCATCACGCAGGAGATATTCCTTTTGCCTATGCCCAGGCTGGTCCTGTAACTCGCGAGTTACAATATGCTAGTATATTTGATCGCTCCCTGCATTTTACAGGGTTGATACTGCCATTATTCAAATGCCTGCATTATTTTCACTGATGAATTTTGAAAAAAATGTTGAATTTCGGAAAATCAAGTTATTGAATAAGTGGTCGGGTCGAAAAAGCGGTTTCATGAATTAACTAAAATTAAAGCTTGGGGATTTTTTTATGCTGATGTCTAGACTTCTATCTGCCTTTCTTTCAGCCTTTTGTTTTTTTAGTAACAGTTGTTTTCACTTTGTTTCCTACTTTTCGTTTCTTCTGTTTTGGGAAGTAGTCGCATTCCGTGGCTGAGGAAAATTTCTTCAATTGAAGTCTCCCATCTTCAGTAGGTATAAATGTATGGTATTGCAAAGTCCCTTTGATTGTCACTGCATGTATGTATTATGCAATATGTATTAGGGTGGTCCAAGAAACGTTTTTCGAACTAGAGGGAAGACAACCCCCCAAAAGTTTCCATTTCCGGAGAAAGAAAATCCGTATTTTTTGTTGTTGCAAATTCCGATATTGACACTTGCCACCGGGCTCTTGAAAATCCCATTTGTTTAACGTGGGAAATTTTGGAATTTCCGAAAAATTGTACTAATATTACTTCAGGGTTTGATCGAAAAATGCCAATTTTTTTAATGATTGAAGCGGAGTATCTATGGAATAAAACCACATCAAAAACTTTCACTTTCAACTCCCTTACCTCTTCCCCCGCCCCCCCCAACGCCCCAAATATGACCCAAAAAAAAACTACATTTTTACGTATGATTGTTAATTTTCAGCATTTTCTGCCGTCTTTTCTGATAGAAATAAATACTATTCTGCAATTTTAATATCCCTCATGACCTTTTAAACAATTTTCAATTGTTTGAATAAATGTAACTTATTTAAACAATTATTTTGTCCAATAAATGTGAAAAATAACCGTATTTTCTTAATGAAATGTAAGTTGATGATTTTTTGGCGTGGTCAATTTCTTTAAAAATATCATGAGATTATTTAAACAATTAGTTATTGTTTATTTTCAAAATTTATGAAAGTCGCGCCAGAAATATACACTTTTTGCTCAATATGGTATCGGATGCTACTTATTATTTACAAGTTACATTATTTTGATACTTTTTTTCTGATGTTGAACAAATTTCTATTGGTTTAAACAATTAATTTTACCTGAAAATATTTTTAAAATCGTATTTTCTGAATTAAACATGATATTGAATGATTCTGAGGACTTCCGCTTCCCGCGTGAAAGTGTGTGGTAGCGTTGAATTTTTGATGCTGAGTTTTTCTGATAATTGTGGTGAAATTTGAGGTGAGTGGATTGTGCATGTGTGTAAAAGGGTTCATTTGTGAGGGAGATAATACTGACAGTAGAGGGAGAAATGAGTTATAACAAAAAGGCTAAAAAGGAAGCAGAAGTAAAAAGTGCAGGAAGAGGGGATAGGTCAATGGAAGGTAAAGAACAGTTTGAAGAAAAATTCAGAAATGTCAAAATGGGGAAAGGAAATGTAAACGAGGAAATGGAAATAACGATAGGAGAAATAAAAGAAGTATTAGAGTGCACAAGCAAAAAAGAAGTTAGTGAAGGAGGGGATAGAAGTGAATGGGATGAGAATTGTAAACAGAAGAAGAAGAAAGTGAAAATGGAATTAAGAAAATGGAGAAAAGGAACAAGTAGTGGAGAAGAATATAGGAGAGAAAAGAAGGAATATACTGACTTGTTTGATCAAAAAAAAGAGGAAAGTAAAAGGTTTGAAGAAGAAGCGGAGAAAGCTAGGGCGGAAGAAGAGTTTTAGAAGGTGGTAAATAGAGAGAGGAAGAAGTAGAAGGAAAAGAGTAAATCAGGATATTGAGATGGTAGAATGGAAAAAATATGTTATGGAATTACTAGGAGGGGTAGAGAGGAAAGTTAGGAAAGGAGAAAAAGATGGTAGAGAAACAGATGAGGAGGAGGACATTACAAGGGAGGAAATAGTCACGGTATTAGGGATGATGAAAGATAGAAAGGCACCTGGTATAGATGAGATTCAAAATAATGTATGGAAATATGGGGGGACAGAATTAAAGGAATGGGCATGGATAATGTGCAATAGAGTATGGAGAGGAGAGGGGTGGCCAAAGTTATGGAAAGAAGGAGTAGTGATACCAATAGTGAAGAAAGGCAAAGGGGAGGAGGTTAAAAATTATAGAGGAGTGACACTTATGCCAACACTGTATAAAGTATATGTGACTGTTTTATCGGAGAGGTTAAAAAAAGAAGTTGTGGAGAAAAACATAGAGCCACCGAATCAGACAGGGTTTAGAAAGGGGATGGGGGTGATAGACAATATATATGTTCTGAAGTATTTAGTAAATAAGAGGATTAAAAGGGAGAAAGGGGCAATGATAGCAATGTTCGTGGACTTGAAGGCGGCGTTTGACTCATTAGACCGAGGCGAGATAGAAAAAGTTATGGTGAAAAAGGGGATACGAGAGGGATTAACAAAGAGAGAATCGGAAATTTTTAGAGAGACAAAAAGCAAGGTGAAGGTAGGAGCGCAAGTAGGAGATATTTTCTGGTTGGTGAGAGGAGTAAGGCAAGGATGTCCCCTGAGTCCACTTTTATTTAACATATTAATATCAGACTTGGAAGAAGAAATTAAGAGAAAAGGATGGGGAGGATTTAGGATAGTGGTCGAAAAGATATATACACTGGCATGTGCAGACGATATGGTGTTGATGGCAGAGGATGAAGAAGGGATGGTTGGCTTAATTACATGATTAGAGAAATACTTAGGTGGAAAAAAGTTGAATTTAAATGTAGAAAAGACAAAGATAATGAGGGTTAGAAAAGGAGGGGGAAGAAAGAAAGAATCGACGAGGAGATGGAACGGAATAATACTAGAAGAAGTAAAAGAGTTCAAGTATTTGGGATTTACCTTGCAAGCAAATGGAGATCATAGAGCTAATATAAGAGAAAGGATAAAAAAAGCAGCATGTAAGGGTAATGAAACAGATATGGGGAAAAGGAAAAAGAAGGTTTAAAAAAAATTGGAGAAGGAGAATGTGTTTATTTGATACGCTGGTATCGCCTGTAGTAGGTTATGGAGCAGAGATATGGGGATGGAAAGGAAGGAAAGAGAATGAGAGTTTACAAGAAAGGAATATAAGGTGGCATATATGGGGAGAGAAGAAGCGCAAAGGGATAAATTAAGTACTGGAGCGGGAAAGAGGGCATGGAATTTTGAGACGAAGCTGAGGGAGTGAAAGGGAGGGGAGTTGGCGAGAAAGCGTTGGATGGAGGTAGAAGAAAGGAGAGGGAGGGCGATGGAATTAACGAAATGGGAAGAAGAAAGGAGGAAGTTCTTCAAGGCTAGAGATATAGAAGACGGGACTGGAGTCAACTATGAAGAAGTGGAAAAAAGGGAGAGGGAAAGACAATTAATAGAAAGATGGAGGATGATTGAGGAATCAAAATATAATCAATGGTTTAAGATGATAAAAAAGGAAGGAGTACCAAAGTATTTAGAAAAGGGATGGGGAAAGAAAAGATGGACCAGAATAGAAAGATTTAGATTGTGAAATGAGGTAAGAGCAGGTATGTATTGGGAAAAGAAAGAGAACAGGAAGTGCAGAATCTGTGAATGAGAAGAGGAAACATGGGAGCATGCATTAGAAGGATGTAGGAGAGGAATGGAAGATAAAGGAAGCTGGCAAGAGAATGTGGTAAAGATTCTATGGGAGGATGATTTTAGGGAAGAGTGGATGAAGGAGTTAGAGGGTGCAGGGGGAGCAAATGGTAATGGAATAAATGATGTTATGTAGTAGGTTATGTAGTAGCATAAGTAAATTAAGATGCGTTTGCGTTATCGCTCTCTCTCTCTCGCTTGCACTCTCGCTTTCGATCACTCGCTCACTCGTTCGCTAACACATCCAAAATTGCGCTATCGTCAAAAAAGAGAAATAAGGATATAGATATAAGATTTTCTGTAAATAGGTGCAAATAACTGTAAATAGTAAGGATAAGATTTTATACAACATGTAGAAGGAAGTGTTGTAAGAAATGGAAGTCATGTAAACCCTTAGGGGACACATTATGAATAAAGAATGATTTTGAAGAGTAATAAATTCTGCTGAAAACTTTCTCTCATTGTTTAAACAATTAATTATTGTTTACTTTAAAATTTTCTTCAAATTGAGTATGTGTGGTTTACATCTTTTTTGGCGTACTATTAAATAAATCATAAAAATTATGATTCAAGTTTTGACATTTTCTTTGAATAACATTGTTAAAGACGAAAATAGAATAAATTAAAAATGGAATAGAAAATATAATTTAAAAAAATATTTGTTGGGAAAAAATAATTGTTTAAACTAATTCCATCTGTTTAAACAATTAAAAAATGGTTATTATATTCTTTCTATACACTATACAGTCAGAAAAATAATTGTATGTGTTCTATTTTAAATTATTTTTTAAAAGTTTTTGAAAAGAAACTGCTTGAGCAATTAAATATTGTGTAAACAAATAGAAATTTGTTGAAAATTAGAAGAAAAGTATCAAAGTTATGTGAGTATTTAACAATAAGTTGCATAGCATACCAATTTTAGAAAAAAGTGGACTTAATAATTATATAATGCTTTGAAAAAAATTTTCTATTCCAAAGAATGACCAACTATTACATTTCATTTAGAAAATTCGATTATTTTTCACATTTTTTTCCAAATAATTGTTTAAAAAAGCTACATTTATTTAAACAATTAAAAGTCGTTTACAAAGTCATGGGGAATTTTCAAACTGTCCATTAGTAATTATTTGTGTTGAACAGGCGGCAATAAATAGAAACAATAACACGTAAAAATGTAGTTTTCTTATTTTTGATTTATATTTGGGCCATTGTGGGGGAGGGGGGTAATGATGGGTTAAAAATGAAAGTTATTGTATCAGTATCAGTATCAGACCAATTTTTCGAAAATCCAGAATTTTCCCATGGTCAATATATGGGATTTTCAAGTGCCCGGTGCAGTGGCATGTGTTATTATTGGAATTTCAGAACAACAGAAAAATACGGATTTTATTTTATCGGAAATGGAAACTTTGGGGGGTTTCGTTCCCTATAGAGTAAAAAAAATTTTGCAATGCATTTTTTGTCCACCTTAATGTGTATGCTTACATTATTACTCGAATTATTACCGTTCTTTTAATGCCCTTTTCATTAATTTCACAATTCATTCATGCATGAATTGATTCAAAATTTTGTTTTATTATTCACGGCCGAATGCGGCCGAGTATTACCGACTGCGAGGGATTACGAGGGATTTTACATCGACCTGAAAGTAGGCGCAATGCTTTGGAATCTTAACGCAGTCTTTCGTACCGTCCTCGCAGTCCCCGCCATTTCTAGAAATCTCATTGACAGATTTTTGAGTGCATAGCCCCTCGTTTGATTGTAAAATAAAATCACTAATTATCATTTTTTCAAGCATTTCAAAAATTGTTTGTGTATTCAAATGATATTTTTCATGTGTGAAGTCACATTCGGCGTTAACCCCCACCCTCACGTCAGAAATCGTCATAAAACCTTCCCCCCGACCTGGTGGTGTGACGTAGTTTTTGATCGGTCCCTGAACAGTTTCTTTTTTTAAGGAACTTGTCCAACAGAGCAATTGACTCAGCTCTAATTCTTGGAACAAAAAATATTGTTCCTCAATCGACGACGGAGTCAAGTGACCCATAACTTGTTAAATATTTGTGCACTTTACTATATCGTACACTTCGTACCCTATCTCAACTTGACAAAGTACAAGTCGAAAATACCACGGACTTTGAATGTGTGTTGAAGTTTAGGAGGTCGTGACTCGTGAACTGATAGTGCGAGAACGGAATTGGTGTGAATCCGGCCTAGTGTATAGTATGGGTATAGGTATACGTGTAGGTATATCTGTATTACTGGTTGCATGTGTCGGCGTGAGTTTTAGGGGTTGGAAGGTCGAGGGGTTGAGCGAGTTGTGAGTTATCAGGGGCGGGCAGGCTCATGGCTCTACTACCCCGAGTTCTGGCGTACAGTCTAGATGGGTTGGGGTGATCGATATCCCGTGCCGTCGCCAGTGCCACCCCGTCAGGATCGTACCAAGGGTTGGAGGGTGAGGAGTCGGCAGCTCGGATCTCGGGGGTGGTTGGATGAGCGGAAAGAAGATCAGGGGGTTGGTTTGATCAGAACTACGGCGGCGCGGTGCGGCGTCACGCGCCACTCCATCCCTTGGCGGCGTCGATGCCTGCTGCTGCTACTACTGCTTGCACCCTCGCCTCGCCTCGTTTTAGTTCAAACACATGCAGACAAACACCCCAATTCACTCCCACGTGGCCCTGTACAGGTTGTCACTATACTTTCTAAATACGCGTGTGTCTCGAATTACACATTCCTCATTCTCCTTTCAAACATTTTCGTCATTTTATTTTCAGTTACCCTTAAAGTTCAAATTAGTTTTATTGAAGTAAGAAGGAGAAAATAGTTAACTGCTGATTTAGAAATATCTATAATATTTGCAGTTGCTTCGATAAAAAAATATGTTTTGTGTCAAAATGCATCAATTCTGTATATTTATTACAAAATTATTGAAAAATTTTGACCGCATTAGAAATGTATTTTGATCATAATTGTTTTTTAAATTGTGCCTAAAAATTTCTGTTCGTATTTTCTGACAAAATATCACAGACAATAAAGAGAGTTTGGTCAGTTATTTCCATTTGGGTCCTTTGCAAAAATGCCCCTGTTGACGTCACGGAATTGTTCGAAGCTAAAATATATTTTTTCCAAGACAAAATACGGGACGCATTTTTGCTTTTTTACCAAAAAATGTGTGCACGAAATTAGAACTACTTGAATAATTAGGCGAATTATGAAAAAATTAAACACATTTTTGTTTAAATATTGTACCTTGGGAACAAATTGAAATTATTTTATTTTATTTGCGGCAGCCTGTAGTGTTATCTACACTCTTTTAAACCCTTTACAAAATGTTCAAAAAATTAATAAAATTGCGTACATTAAAAAAATGTAAAAAGTCATTCACTTAACTATTTTTTCACGTAGAAAAACCTAAAGAAGCGAAAATCACATATATTTACACAATTTACAGTCACAGAGTTTAGAAATATCAGATTTTACATAAGAAATTTAATAAAATTATGATTTTTGATGTTCTTTTTTGATTAACTTTACATCTTGAAAACTGAAAAATCTAATATTTCTCAATTCTGTAACTGTATATTCTGTCAGTGTATATGATTTTTGCTTTTTATATTTATATTTATATTATATTAGAAAAAGATCAGTTTTTCTATATGAAGGAATAGTTTAATGAGGACAAAACTCACAGGATATCCACCTCATTTTACAACACTTTAAAGAAAATTTTCATTAATTTTTCCATAATTCACCTAAATATTCAAGTAACCCTAAGTCCGAGAAAACATTTTTTTGGTAAAAACCAAAAATAAGTTTCTCATATTTTTCCTTGGAGAATAATATACTTCAGCAAAAAATCTAGAATGGAAGTTGAGATTCTGAGTCTCCTTTTCTTAATACCCCTCGTATATTTTATATTGAGTAAAAAAAAAAAATTATATTATTTTATATTCTTCCGTATCGATATTAGAATATAAATTAAACTTTCACGCAATCCTCTTCCTGTATAACATTTTTATAAACTTCAATCCGGACATTCCGACTATATATTATTTATTTAAACGTAGCTCGAGTAGCCAGCCCTTGCACATATTCAGCGTGCTCTTGACGGGCTTGCCGGGATTAGATCGAGTTTTCCCGTAAGCGATTTTCTTCTCCAGGTCATTCTGGAATTTCTTAAGCATATCGTCTCCTTTCCTCTCCAGTTCCACGCAGTGCTTCTGCAGGTCTTTGATCTCCTGTAAGTGCATTGTCTTGTGTTCTTTTTCTTTCTTTGGTTCTTTCTATGTCCGTGTGCATAACATTGCCGTCTTCGATGTCTGCGTTTGGTTGTGCGGTAGCCATAAGTTTGATCCAGCGTATCGTGCATGGTGGAGCAGGTCAAAAAATCTGTGAGTGGTATACCCTCGGACAGTAGTCCTACCCCAGTTTCCTGGGGACAAGTCTTCGTTTAACCGCTCCTGAAATACACGAACGGACCGGTCTCGCTCGGCACATTGTAGATTCCGACCACTGCAGCTTCCACGCACTCTCTGATCGAGCTCCGAAGGCGTTGCGGATTCTTGATGCCGGTTGCAGCTTACACCACGGCAGAACAAGCTCAGAGCAGCCCCAGCCCCAAGCCGGTTGAAAAGCCGAACAAGGTTTGGAACACTCTCAGTGTGCCGCAGCCGTCACCAATCGTGTGTTTGTTCCGCAAGACGTACCTTATTTCCATCCTGGGCTCTGGTTCCGGCGAGTATGCACCTATCCGTTACCCGGGGACGCCTCGAATAGGAGTGTCACATCTCCTCCACCACAGACAGCTGCAGCGATACTCGGTCTGTAGTAGTAGTCGTTTTTTTTACAGGAGGTGAAAAGCATTGATGCACGGAGTGTGGGACTATGTCTGAAAACGGTAATACCCACTCTCTGCCAACCTAGGCTTTGTCACCTTTCTGCCCAATCAAATATGTATGGCTTTCTCAACGGGGCTGCCTCTTTAGATGTGGAGCATCTCATTGCATCTTATAGCATCTCATAGATTTTGTCGTCTCGACAAAGACCAGGAACTGTAGCTGGGTGTGGGGGACGAGCTTGTGCAAGTTACCTTCTTACCCCGGCTGCCTTCCTGATAGCAGAGGACAGCTCGGATCTACTCTCAGCTGCTTATTCAACCTCGATGAAAATATCACTGCTCCTCGGCTGCCTTATGCCCTTGATTTTTACGCCAGAATTGTCAGGCTTCACCATCTTTTAGAAATCCTTTAGGAATTTGTTGTAGGTCAATCTTTCAGCCGGTTTTATTAGAACCGCTTTAAAAACGCGCTTCTGAAGCTTTCCTTCTTCTTTGGTGGCTTGGGTGCAAGTTTCACCCTTTTTCCTCACTCTTCGGGGTTGATGTTCTTGCCCCATCGGCGCGATTCCCCAGGTTCTTCGTTGTTGCCAAAACCCTCTCTCCCTAGGGATCGCGGGACCTTGTAGCTGGTGGAAGGGCTTACGGGCCTCATTGTACTATAGATCTGGAATAGGTAAATCCGAGGAGCTGCATCGTGAGGAGTGGCTATTCTGGAGAACTGAAGACTCTAGTCGGTTGGACTTAAACTAAGGAGCGATCCTTCCAGAAGGTAAGAGCAAAGCCTCCTGGAATATCGAGGACGCGAGTTCTCATGCACCCAAGCTACGATGTGATCGCCGTGTCAAGAGCTGCATAGCACCAGGGTTAACAAATCATTGAAACCCCGGCCTGTCCCTCTCAGTAGAGGCAGACAGGCCGGGTTCATAAAGGAGGTCTCTTAACTAGTGATGGACGCTGCTCGGCATTTCACAGTCATGACCAAATCCTGACCGGTCATGACGGTAAATGTTGGTAAAACGCGGTCAGACCCAAATATCTCCACCAGGAAAGGTTTTTTTATGGAGAAAAATGGTTTTGTTGTTAGGACATACACTATGCTAAACTTGTACAAGAAGTTTTTCGGTTCTAAATGTTCTAGTTATTCTCAAAATAATAAAAATGCCAAAAAGCTGAGCATAGCAGACGACACTTTTGACAGTTTCGCTTAAGTTTCGAGGGAATTTAAAACTCACACTTTATAAATTGACAAATTACAGTGAAAATGTGTCACATTGATTAAGTGATATTTTTAAAATAATAGTTAGTACTATGTTAAGTTATTTTAAATAAAAAATCCTGTAATCTTATTCCTAAACACTAAGGTAAGTACTTTGTATCTATATATATATTATGATCGCAAATAAAAATACTGTATTTTTTCTTTAACTTGTAATATAATGTAAATGCCAGGTAAATTAAAAATAAATTTAAATTATATCTTTATTTTTCTATAAAATTTGAAGCATGAAAAGGTATTTTGTTATTTTGAATGATTTAAGGTTTCATGTTAATTTAGTGTCAATTTAGTAGTGAATTTTGTGTAATCGTCGTATTTTACAGACTTTATTTATTATTGATCAGACTGACAGAATGAGCAGTAACAAAAATCCTCTTCCTCAAAAGTTTTCTCATACTCATCGTCTATTTCTTCCTTCTTCTCATTCTTTTTGGATGCATTGATGGTTTTGTTAAAAATTTGTAGATTTTTTGCTACAAAAACAATCTTTGCTACCTTTTCTGTTGATAATTTTGGTTTTTTTGAAGTCTCACCCGGGAATAATTTTTACATGAGAGGCTTCAAAAAATAAAAAATTCGCTACGTTTTTTGTTTACGCAAGGGTACTGAATTAGTCGTGCCATTCCTTTTTCTATTAATTATTATGATAATATTCTTTTAAAACTGTTCGTGTGAAATAAAATTTCCTACTAACATGCAAGCTTTCTTTATTTCTCTTTATATGTGGAAGAAAAAATAATTATAGAAAAGTTCGTGTAAATGTGAGAGTTGTTACAAAAATTTTCGTAATTCCAAAGAAAAATAATATTGAAAAATGTTTTAATCAATTCTATTTTTTGAAACCCCATTCAAAGAAATAATTTCATTTAACTTTCATTGTTCCCATTTTTAATTATAATAATTGCCTTATTGAATTTCTTCACATATAAATAATAACATATAATAAATTATTTACATTTAGGGAATATAACCTATACGATACACAGTACTTAACTTAATGTTTAAGTGTCATATGCATTGAAATGTCATTCAAAATAACTTAGCACACTACTAACTATTATTTTAAAAATATTACTTAATAAATGCAACAGATTTTCAATGTAATTAGTCAATTTGTGAAGTGTCATTTTCAAATTCCCCTCGAAACTCGCGCGAAACTGTCAAAAGTGTCGTCTGCTATACTCAGCTTTTTGGCATTTTCATTATTTTGAGAATAACTGGAACATTGAGAACCGAAAAACTTTTTGTACAAGTTCAGCCTAGGGTATGTCCTAACAACTAAACCACTTTTCTCTATAAAAAAACTTTCCTGATGGAGATATTTGGGTCTTACCACGTTTTACCAACTTTTACGGCCATGACCGGACATTACGGTCAGGTCAGGTATTACCATAGTCAGGCCGAGCAGTGCCCATCACTAGTCTTAACGGAGAATTTGGGAAACCTGGTCGAATCCCATAGTATGTAGACCCGCCCCCTGCAAGCGGGGTTCTGCGGGGGATGTTTCTGACTTCCCTAGCTTCTCGTGGGACTAGAGTCTACGTATCACACAAAACCAAACAAACCAAAAACAATGAGGGGCCAATTCCCCGACCCTCCTCTAAACCAACGCCAAAAGTGCAAGGCACTTCAGGGGGCAATCTACCAGAGGCGGTGGGAACTTTTGATGATCGTGGAGACAATCTTGTCGCTGCCGTAGAAGTGCAGCTAACGGAACTCTCCGTAAAGAAGAGGTAACGTTACGGAACACAAAGAAGGAGAGACCGCAAAGTTCGTCTCGCAAACAGCAGCCAAGGCACCCCACAGGGGGCAGTGGCTGCGGAAACTTTACCTGGAGCAACTCCTTAGGCTTATGCTATAGGCAAGAGGAAGAAGGGCTCTAGAGAAACTCCCCCAAACAGGGTGTTGGAATGGCAGAATGCTCTAAAAGCACAGGGCCTTACTTTCGCGCAGATGGGTAACAACGCCCTGGTGAGAGTTGTAGTTGTGTCGGGTTATCCTGAAGCCTGTCTATCTCTCGAGGAGTTGGACAGGCTGAGGGAGGAAATGTCTGAAGGGATTGACGCGTTACCCCGGGAGGGGCGCGCTCCCAGATTCAATGATATCTTCATCAGGTCGTGGGCCATCGTAGTGAATTCCGCAGACATCTGGTCGCGAGACTGGATAGTAGAAAAGACTTCAACGTTTAGGCTTAAACAAGGACTAAATCTGGAAGTCAAGGGGACGGAGTGTCTGCAAAGGTACCGCAGAGCGACCGCACTGATTCCTGGCACCCCGAGAGTCTGACGGCCGTTCTGGGGCATCTGAGCTTCCATAACCCGTCTCTACGAACTGATTCGTGGAAGGTATATTCCGACAGGCAGGGATCCAGGTCAAAAGGGAGAGGCTGCATTCACAGGAGTCAGGTTCTCGATTTGACTCTGTTTTCGGGTGTACTGAGGAGCAGGGTAGTGGGCTGGAGAGTCTCCGACGAGGAGTCTCTCTCGGACCACAAATATATCGTGTTTAGTTTGACCCTAGAAAAACAGGCGTGCGGAATTCCCCACAAGCTATGGTACCATTGATGAGTTAGAGCACGCCGCGGATTTTCTGCGAAGGACTCTGACTACATCATATGACAACAATTGCCATACAAGCACAATTAACTCTAGGAAAGGAGCAGAATGGTGGAATAGCCACCTGGAGAGACTCCGCAGAAAGACAAGAATGTTGTGCAACTGAGCGAATAGAACTAAATTGCCTTCAGACTCCAACATTTATAAGACGGCTCAGTATGAATACAATAAAAGTATGAGAAAGTATAAACAGGAGAATTGAAGGGGCTTCTGCGAGGAATTAAAAGAAATTCCGGAAACAGCGAGGCTCCACAAGATCCTGGTGAAAAATCCGGAAACTCGCCTTGGGCTAATAAGGCTCGATAATGGTGAGTTTGCCAAAGACGAAGAAGCAACGCTGAATCACCTGATAGAAGTTCACTTACCGGGTGTCTATAGCGAATCTGAACCGACCAAGAGGATGAAGGCTGGGGCCAAGAGATGAAGAGTGCCGACTGGAATTTCACTGCTAAAGTTGTTGATTATAAAAACCTGAAATGGGCCATAGGGTAGGGTGCTTGGTCAAAACAAAAATTTTAAAATGTCAAAAAGGTCATTCATATTTGTGTTCTGTGTCACGACACGTGTCATACCAAAAATATCAGCTCGATCGGACAATTTGTAATGGTCGCTCAACCATCACGAAGTTTCGAAAACTTGCCTAAAATTCTGTAAGGTATGAGATGAACAGCTAGGCACATCCTGATAGCGGATAATAGGCACATACCACGTTAAAAAGTCAATAAGAAAGTGCATATAGTCATTTGTGTCTAGAAACTACGTTTGGTGAGCTGTCTGCGTGACCTTGACCGCTAGAGGCGGCTTGGCGCTTCTGCAGCGTTAGAATTGTGACTCGCAGTGGATCGATTGTTGTGGCGTTTGGTCGGCCAAGTGATTTTTTTGTTTTAGTGTCTGGTTGTGAGTCTTAGCACAGTGTGTGTAACTGTACGTAGAGTACAGAGTGTATTTAGTGTGCGTAGTGTACGCAGTGTAAGTAGTGTGAGTGGCATAGTAAGATCGCAGTATGAGTTCCAAAGAGACGAAATCCGTACGTGCAACAGAAGTTCGCTACGTTCACATAAAGGAAACATCTGCTCTCCCATACTCAACTAAATTACCTAGCAATGTTTTTCGGGTCTTGTACAGGCAAGCGAGCCTTCTCATATATACCATACACTTCCCGCACTACTTCATCGGCGGCTTCAGGGAGGGTCTTCTTTTTAGTAAGATAAACGTAAAGAAACACAACCAGTACCTCCCTCTTAGTTGCTAATTTAGTTAAGTATGGGAGCGCGGATGTTACCTTTATGTGAAGGTAGCGAACTTCTGTTGCACGTACGGTTTTCCTCTCTTTGGAACTCATGCTACGATCTTACTATGTCATTTACACTACTTACACTGCGTATACTACGCACACTAAATACACTCCCGTACCCTACGTACAGTTTACACACTGTGCTAAGACTCACAACCGGACACTAAAACAAAAAAATCACTCGGCCGACCAAACGCCACAACAATCGGTCCGCTGAGAGTCACTAGCCTAACGCTGCAGAAGCGTCAAGCCGCCGCTAGCGGTCAAGGTCACGCAGACAGCTCACCAAACGTAGTTTCTAGACACAAATGACTATATGCACTGTCTTATTGACTTTTCAACGTGTTATGTACCTATTATCCGCTATCAGGATGTGCCTAGCTGTTCAACTCATACCTTAAAAAATTTTCGAAAATTCGTGATGGTTGAGCGACCATTGAAAATTGTCCGATCAAGCTGATTTTTTTTGGTATGACATCGTGTCGTGACACAGAACACAAATATGAATTACCTTTTTGACATTTTAAAAATTTTGTTTTGAGCAAGCTCCCTAGCCATAGGGTCCTTTTGTCGCTCTAAATCACCAGGGGCGGATAGCATTTATCCAGCGCCTTCATTTCCAAACCTGGGAGGGAGGGTTACACTGCTGCAAAAGATTTCCGACCAATCAGTCTAACGTCTTTTAAGCTGAAGACATTGGAGAAGCTGGTCAAGAGATATATTAGGGATGAGGTGTTATTGGCCTTCCTGCTGCACGGAAGGCAGTATGCTTTTCAGGCAGGCTGCTCGCTAGAAACTGCGCTTCATGCTGTCGTGGCAAAATTGGAGCAGCAGTTGGAACAAGAGGGGTATTCTATGGGCACTTTCTTGGATATAGAGGGTGCTTTCAGCAATACTCCTCCAGAAGTCGTCTGTCGAGAGGCTTTGAGATGTGGTGTGCAGACCAGCTAGTATGCTGGATAGTAAGCATGCTACGACGGAGGAGACTCAAAACCAGATGGGGCGAAGACCTAGTAAGGGGAATAGCGCCACGGGGTTGCCCACAGGAGGGTGTCCTGTCGCCCCTTCTGTGGTGCACTGTAGTGGACGGCCTCCTTCGAAGGCTAAATAAAGATGGGTATTATACTCAGGGCTATGCGGATGACTTTGTGATCCTAGTCAGGGGGACTCATCTGGAAACGTTGATGGGTCTTTCGAGGTCGGCGCTGCGCATTGTAGAGCTCTGGTTCGATAGCTCAGGGCTCTCGGAAAATCCAGAAAAGACCAGCCTGGCCATTTTCACGAGAAATTATAAAGTACCGAAAGTTGACACTCCTGTATTCTGTGGTGGGAAGCTGACGTTTTCAGATTCAGTAAAATATCTGGGAGTAATCCTAGACAGCAAACTGTACTGGGCAAAGCACCTGGAGACCCAATGCAGGAATTTTGTCATGACTTTTTGGATGTACAGGATAGCCTTTGGGGTGGCGTGAAGTCTAGGGCCTAAAATGCTTGCATGGCTCTACTCTGCTGTCCTTAAACCAAGGCTCCTACATGCGGTCGTGGTCTGGTGGCC
>CAKNYM010028075.1:0-14814 GCA_932195095.1 Andricus curvator | reverse complement strand
GGGGGGGGGAGTGTGCTGTGTGGGTAACTTACGTAAAAACTGTCGCGATGAAATTAACAAGGGTGATTTGCCTATGATGATCGGGATCCCCGCAGTTACCTTTTTTAAAATCATACTGGTTGTGAAGTGAACCCATTTTTGAGGGATTTTCTGCGTGTCCATAATCTTGTTAAAGAGATGCATCATATGGAGCAGAATACGCTAAGTGTCCGCACCAAAAATAATTGTCTTGAAAAGCTCTTTCTATGTGCTTTAAGACAATCATGCAAATTTTTTTCATTTTCAAATTTTTTTTTCAAACTCAAAATTAAAATTGATTTTTTGAAAAAAGCGCAACTTCAAATTTTTTGTCTGTCCAAAAAAATATTTTTTTCACACTCTTTAAAGTCATATAGAAGAAAAAGGACAACGGAAATAATTTCTCGGTCAAATTGAGATTTTTACGCGCGAATGTACCACATTCAACGGCCGGGATCGAATACTGTTAGATCCAACGTGCCTGTAAGCTTATATTTAACTACTTTGGGATGATTTGTCATGTGTCATAAAGTACATCAAAAGAGCTTTCCAAAATACTATAATAAAAGTACAATCGGATTAGCCTAAAAGAAGTTACACTACCGTAATAATAAATGGACACTTGACGTGTTCTGCCCCATAAACATACAAGACCCAATGTTGCCATTGTTCATTGGGATTGATTGCGAATTCTCTCTTGTTAAAGCTCCTTCGGCTTTAACGAACAAATTCTCATCGCGCATCTCGTGCTAAATGGAAAAAATAAGCTTTATAAAGTTTACGGAACTAATTCAAGAGTAGCGGAAAAGGAAGAAAGTTTAGTGGAAGTCAAAAAGGTCACGTTATGCGATGTTATGAACTATTTTCACTAGATATATAGAACGTTTTAATAGTATTTTAAATCCAAAGCGATATAACATGTAATGGCACTCAGGTTATGAACTTTATATTAGAGTTCCGGAAAACGTAAATTGGGAGCGGATGAAAAATCTGTTAGAGCAATTTAACGAAAAAAAAATTTTTTGATATTATTATTATAACGCTTAATTTATTACACACCTACAAACTTATTGTCAGTAATATATATAAATGGATGCTTAAACGCTTTTAAAAATCTTAATTAATCGCTGAGGATTCGAACCCTACAAAAACTACCTAACCATAAATCTAAATCACGTCACGCCACAGGCTCTAACCAACTGAGCTACGCCATCGAACGCTTGGACTTCGTGTAAAATTCTTGGCTAAGCGTTACAGTCAGAGGATAAATATATGTGTCCCAATTTATAAGTAACTTTCCGGTTTCGTAAATTTTATAAATAAGCAATTTAAAAAGAAATTTGAATATAAATTCCTTATTTTATCTCTCATAAAATATATATTTTTTAATCAAACAAAAGTTTTCTAAAAATTAACGGTCGATGGGAACAATTTTTTCACCAAATTGTATATGGCGTGTAGCAAATATTTAAGAGGTTATTTTCTCGAAAACAACAAAAAACGCGAATCAGCGTTGTCAGATTAATACTCAGAAAATGAGTTTTGAACAAAAAAATTATGAAGCGAAACTAACATTTACAATTAGCGGTCTCTAAATTTGTTTCCGGAAAGATAATAAATCTTCAGATATATTACAAAATGGAAAAAATAACTGTGTGCTCAAAACGATTCATTAACATCTATTTCAACAACACAACTATCCCTATAACTATCGACGGTCACATATAGTAAACAAAACATACACACTTGCCCATGCAGTATTTTCCGAATCGTTTCGAATTTAACGGAACTCCGTTCTCCAGTTCATATAATGCAATGGTTTACAAAAACACTCAGTATCTCTAAACTAATTTCTACGAATCTTTTAAAAACTTTTTATCGATTTATTCAACAATAATTATGATCGAACTTTTTTATTTCAAGCTCACTTTAAAAACTACGGAACTTATTTATAATTACGCCGGAATAATTTTACGGCTTATCTGGAATGTTTTGAAAATGATATAAAAACTCTGTTCAATTACCGTTTATGTCCGCTGCTCTTGAATTAATTCCATTAACTTTATAAAACTTATTTTTTCCGTGTACGCACTCGATTAAAATTTGTCCGAAACGCGAACTTTTCTATATTACATCACCACTATTACATTATGTATATTATATTAATTTCTGTACCTCGGTCCGGGACTGCTTATTTAGATATTGCGAAATGAAGTATAAATTTTATTCTTCCGGATTAATGTTTTTTCCTTAGTTGGCATTAATCCTTATTTGCAGCTACCCTGAGAAATGAATTATTTCAATAAATGTATATTATTACAATTCATAATGTGCATTGATATTGAAACAGACCTATTTTCATTGGCTTATTTTTATAATTTGAAAAAGTGCGCATCCTATACAAAATTCACAAACAAATTTGTACATCTAATTTAGGCAAACCATTTTGTTACTAAACATTTCATTGTACCTTGTATCGCTTTTCTTTAAACTTCTTATTTTTTTTATTTTTAATGTTACTTTTTCCGATTGAAACAAAAACGACGCATTCCATCAAAAAATGAAATATAAAAAATGTGTAGATCTTTTTTAGGTGAACAACTTTTGTTGATACATTTTTTTCATAACTTGTGTCGATTTTCTCAAATTTGATGTTCTTTCTTTCAACGGTATTTTTTTATTATTGAAACAAAAGCCACACATCCTATCAAAAAATGATCAAAAACAAATTTTGTAGACCTGTTTCATGTGAACAACTTTTGTTTATTCATTTTTTTCGTATCTTGTGTCGTTTTTCCAAAAATTTTAGTTTTTAAATGTTAACTGTTGTTTTTTACGATTAAAACAAAAATAACGAGTCCTATCAAAAATTATTAACAACATATTTGTAGATATTTTTGGGGTCAACAATTATTGTATATTCATTTTTTTCGTATCTTGCATAGTTTGACCGCAAAATGAATTTTTTTAAATAACATTTTTCAAGATTATTACAAAAAATATGGGTGTTACCAAAAAAATGTCTGGAGAAAATTTTTTCATCTTTTTGAATTCAACCATTTTTCTTCTTGAAATTTTTCTCATGTGTCGCATATTATTTTTTTTATAATTGAATGTTTATAGTCGCATCAACTGCGAGGGTCATTATCGACTGTAATATAGGGTTAATTATGAGCTGTAGGGTATCTGTGGGAACAGACAAAGGGAAAGAAGCGAAACTTTCTGAAAAATACATCTAGCCTCGCTTCCTGCATTGGGAATCGAACCCGCGCCAGCGTAGCTGCCAAGGCTGCAGTGTTGGAACATAAGAGAATCACGATACCGTCTGAGTCACGATGACTCCCTCATGTTTCGTATAATTTTTCCGGAAAATATAATTTTTGTTTTTTTGAAAGGATTTTCGATGGATAAAACCAGAACCATTGGTCCACAAACGTCGAGATTTGAGGATATTCGAAAAACTCAATTTTCATATAAAACCAATACCTTTTAATACAGATAAGAGTGTGAAAAAAATAAAAGCATTTAGAACATTTTCAAAACTCCTAACAAAGTCAAAGTCAAATTAAAAAACGATTTCAGTTCCAATTTATCAATGTAGTTCGTCAGGTGCTTGAACCGCAGTTTTTGATTTAGGTTGCAATATTTGTGATATTTCAAATAAAGTCGAAATGCACGCATATAATATAACGTACCAAAACAAGCACAAAGAGCCGCGCACCGAGGGCGCAATGGAAATAGGCCTGCCCAAGGCGGGAATATTTTTTAATATATACTACATAAGTCTTACAGGAATAAATAGTCTACATTGTGAATCTTGCTTACATTTTTAAAACTTGTGGTCCAAAACAAAATTATACATAGTGCCGTCGCCTATCACATCTTAGCAATATCACTTCTCGATAATTCATATAAAACGGTTAAATGTGCTGAAAAAAAGGATAGGCCAAATTTATATTTTCAGTCAGTTTAAGTTCTAAAATAAATCCACACTCTTTCTGTCTAAAACAATTTCCTTTATTTTTCCAGACGAATCAATTCTAGTAACTGAGCTATCGTCTATAATCGGCCGTCTCAGAACTGCGGAAAAATGAAGATCCTTTAATCGTCTATTTATTGACCCGAAGTTGGAAATCTCGATTCGTAATTCAAAGAGTGTGGATACAAAAAGAAGGTATGAGAACCGCGAATGATTTCAGATTTGAGAAAAATAAGTCGTGTTGAAACACTATCAAAATACACGAAAATTATTGTATTATACGGTTGTTAGTTTTTATTCATTTTTTCATGTTAAAGTATAATGCTTTTTGATATTTAGGTCCTATTCAACATTATTATATAAATTTTATTACGATAAACAGATGCGTTCAGTCGTTTAAAAATTTTTCGATTCGATCACAGCTTGAGTCGGTGTTTAAAATTTGACTTATGACTCATGCGCTGAGTCGATTCAGATTTTTGGGACTCAATTTTCAACTGAGTTGAATCGGATTATAATGGGTTTAATATGTCTCATGCAAATCCCTGGAAATACACTTTTGTTATGCCCACAATAGTTGCCATTCTTATGCTTTTTTTACCTACAGATTCGTTACTTATGCAGGTAATATACTTTCACTTTCACTCCCGCTTCTACTTTTTCGAAATCCACATCGGTTTTCTTTCTTATTAACATTTTAATTGTGGAAAAAAATTTGTAAATAATCAACCAACGCAAATTTCGGAAAAGTGAAAGTGGAACTGAAAGATAAAATGTTGCATAATCGCCCGCCAGTAGTGGTTAGTAGGCTGCTCCTACGTAACCGGGCGTAAACAATTTTCCGCAAAATATTAGGCTCCCAACTCTCAGTTTCGTGAGGGTAAAAAATGGAAATTTTTTCAATTTCCTGTCAAAACTGAGATGGTTGACATTTGCAATAATCGTATAATTCTAAATTTTTCACTAGGGTGCTAGATTCTATTAAAATTTGAGAAAATCGCTTTAATTTGAAATATTTGCTCAATTTTTCAAACGTAAAATATATGGAGAAGTTTAAGGGGCCTGCAAGTCTCCCATCCCCTGAATAACATCTGATTAAGCTAAAAATTGCAGGGCATTTTCACCTCATGTAACCTCACGAAATGGGGGGTTGAAAGCCTAACAATTCAAATAGTGGAAATAAGGACTACGCTAGTGTCCGGTTGTTCATTATTATATTTGCCCGTTATTGAAGTAAATAGTGGGTATGCAAATATTTTTTTACTTAAAATACAGTCACTCCTTATACGCCGCAACCTATCAAAGTTTTGAAATATAATTTCTCTCGTTTGATTTATTCATTTAACCTCTGACATACTGCAAAATTATTTTTCTAGATATAGATTTGAATATAGGAGTAATCATGAGTGTTTTACACTGTCTTTCAACAATCCTAATATTAAGATTAAAAATTAGAGTAAGACGACTTTGCTGAATTGAGATTACTTTTTCTTATTAACTAAAACAAACATCATAATTTATGAATGACACACCATCTTTTAGCTATTTCTTTATTACATGCACCTATTATTACAGATGGCCATAACTGCATCTTAATCAAATGAATGCCATAGATTAATACTGTCATAAAAGCGACATACTTACATCGTTGTCATCGAGAAGAGAATATAAATCAATCTTGTCGAACCTGATCGATCCTTGAAACGGGTAAATAAGAGTTCCTGCTGGGATGGTGACGTTAGACCATACCGATATTCGCACATCAGTCACTATAGAGCTGGATTCGTCCTTGAAAAGTTTTTTACATGAAGTTTGATCAGTAGCAAGGACCAGGGAAAATTCTTTGGGAATCAAAACGCAAGTTTCCATAACAGAAGCTCTTCACAAAGCTGATTTGTACAGACTGGATCCTCTTATCTAACTTTGCCGACAAGTTTATTAATGATATATGCGTATTTAAGACCTAATTCGCTTTCAAGTCCTTTCTGTTTAAATCCGTTGTCTTTAGCCTGTTATCAAGTTGTCATACACCGTCTGGACTTAATTCAAGCCTACTTTTTGGTTCAAAATATATTTTTTATAAAGGAATATTTTCTTCAAAAATAAAACATCAAGGGATTAGGATTCACTGAAAACTGTTTCTGAAACACGCGAGTGATATTTTTTTGAAATTGAACTCTTAAAGGCGAACGACGTGTCGAATTCGCAAAAGTGTCTTTCGTCGTGCAAGGTGCAAGGCCCTTGGCTGACTGGATTGGTTTAACCGACTGATCTTGACCTTGCGACGGGTTACTAGCATTTGCTACCGAATGGGTAGCCGTGGACCCTACCTTTCTCTCTCGACCACTCATCCTCTGAACCATCCTATCGCCCCACTGCACTATACTTGCTCCCAACGAGAAAATGATACGAGAAGTATATCTATAGATAGGAATATGCAGGCCAGACAGCCGCCGCACCACGAGGAAGCCGGATGGTCGTTTTCGTGCTCTTCTTTCGTCCTTCTCTGGTCCACAGTCACGAAAGAACCCACGTGGGCGACTCGGCACCTGTCGCTCCCTCTAGGGATCTACCTCCTCTTCCCTTCACTTAACCAGCTGCACACCATGAAGGAGACACATCGAAACTTCTTCGTCGTTCACGTGCATATAGCGTTAGATCGGAGGCTTTTCTGATATCTCGAAATTGCATGGTATATGGCCGTCCATGTATAAAGTGGGATATTTTACATATAATACAGCAAAAATAATGCCCTACCGATACAAATAACTAGAAAATGTCTAAATAATCTCAGGTGCAGTAATTTTTCTGGCATTTCTGTCTATAGATGCAACAAAACAGCTTATATAGTGATAAAGATTACTTTATTGTGCATGAGAAAAGTCCACATTTGTTTACGCATGACAATTTGTTTGAAAAATAGCCTTGGCGAAAAATGAAAACCGAGGTGTTTTCGAGTCTCTCTGTCGTGGCTTTACTATGAATTACATCTTTGAAATAAGCAATGTCAAAATTTTTTTTTTAAATTACATAAATGCTTGAGTATTTTGGCTACATATACGTGAAAAATAAATTCATATCAAGTTATATATATATATATATATATATAATTAAAAAAAAGGGTTAAACAACCACCGCAGGGTCCCATTGAGAGCAGCTGCCATCTAAAAAATGACACCGGCTCCCAGTAGAACCGCGGTAAATCACGCTTATAGCCACGTCTTACAACCGTGAAATGGGCGGTCACAGGGAACGATGAAATCACAACGAGAGGCCGGCGAAACCCTCGTGGGTCTTGAGAACACGAAGCGACCCAAGGATGACAGCTTTCTGCATCCATCTCGCAAGTGCCTTGGCATATTTTTGGCACGCGGGTATGGCTTTAAGGTTACGAACCAGTGATAGTTTCGCACCTCCGAGAGCACCTATCACAAGGACAATTACTTGTACCGAATATTTTGGGTACAGTCGTTGCAGCTCTCTTTTAAGGTCATGATACCTCTCCTCCTTTTCTTTCTCCTTATATACCCTTGTGAAAAGAAAGACCAACTTAAGATCACTTTAAGACCAGTTTCAAACCACGTTTGGTCTTTTTCTGGTCTTTTCCCTTCAGCCTATACCTGCCTCATTTTGAGGGCATTGAAATAGACACCACACTCTCTCTCTCTCTCTCTCTCTGAAATAAGGATAGCTGTCTGTATCAACAGATTAGCTATACCTAAAAGTCCTGAAGAACCTGGGCTGATTTATGAGCATTTATGAGATCTAGAGGCTTCAACCAGTTTCCGTTATATTTATGGAACTCTGTCCCTCCCTCCATGGTTATGGTCCTGACTCGTGATGAGCCTAATAATGATCGAATATTGGGGGTTCAAACTGCCGGGACAGGACTATACCTGCCTATACTGTGATCTAAAGTTGGTCTTTCTTTTCACGAGGGTATATATATATATATATATATATATAAAAGTTTTTAACTAATTTTGTTAGGACCGCCATCATTGTAAATGTTAGTGAGAAGTGACAGTGGGAGCTTATTCATAAATTTTTTCCTGTACCTCAGGCTTGGTCAACTCTGTGGGAAATAAATGGCGATATTCCGCGCCATCTGTGATGAAGCAGAGAACTACAGACGTGTTCATGTGTTGGTCTCTATATATGTATATGCCCCTTCCTTACATGTATTGAATACTAAAATAATTCAACAAAAAAGGAATAATAAAGACAAAATGAAGCAAATAAGAAACGAAAAATAGAAAATTAAAGATAATTATCATTCTATTTCCCATTTCACGTTTCTCATTTACTTAATTTGGCTTTATTTGAAGGACTGCAGTACAGAACTACATAACTAACAAAATGACAGCCACAAGCCACAACAAACAGTTTGCCGCGCACGCGCTTTTTACATCGCCCCACCCGTTGGCGTTGAAAGCTAGCGCCATCTGCGATGGACCAGAGAACTAATATCGCACCCCTCAATGCCTTTCTGTCCCCGCGCCCAAGTCCTAAGAATTAGCCATTTCGCTGTACAGAGTTGACCGAGCCTGCTGTACCTAAAAAGGAGTAATAGACCGTTTTAAAGGTTCTGAATAGGTCGACCGTTTAACACTACCTTTCTGGGAGGCGATTATTTAACTTTCCCACATCCCGCTTTCCGTTTGCCACTTTTCTCCTGTAATTTTTTGAAAATGTCACATGAACATTTAAACATTACACCGGTGAATTTTGAAATGTCAATTATTACATGAAAATCAAAAAGTTGATAATATCTCTAATAATATTCTATCTGTCAATTATTTTTAATTCACTCCATACCAAAGTAAATTCGATTAAATTTGAATAAATTTAACCACTTTTTTAAATTGATAACGTTATATCTTTTAAGAGGAGGCTTAAAATCAAAGGTTTATACACGGTTTACCTTCTTAGTCCCGGTAGTTTGGTTCCCGAAAAAATTCTATTTCCAATATTTTCAATGAGAAAGTTTCGTTAAGGGGTCCCTTTTAACATATCGAAAATGCTAGAACAGATCAATTGTCAATCCTGAGTTTTTTTTTAACAGTTCCAAAAGTTACTTTTGCGTGGACGGATAATTCCCATTGCATTTTAGAGCAAAACGTCCTGCAGAAAAGAGAAAGAGGACAAAATTGTGAGAAAATTTTGTTGAAGAAATAATCCGCTATCTTCCATAGGTTTCGAGTTATGATATATGGAAAAATCCCCACTTTTTTTTATTTTCAGCGAACAATCACTACATTTCCAAAAACACTGTGTACCTTTGCACCTAATTACTGCACGAAAAAGTGTTCCACAGGTGAATAAAAGTAGACTCAATTTGCTGTGATTACAAAAAAATAACAATGTCTTACCTATAATAGGTCATAAGTTATGACCCCTCAAATTTGACCGTTTTTGCCTGTTTTTGCGGCAACAAAGTGGAGTTTAGTTTTTTCAAAATGAATCGTATCAGGTTTATTTTGCGCTAATGATACCAGAGGATAAAATAGATTCTACAAAAATCTGCGTACATCTCAACAACATAAAGTCTTTTAGTACTATACTTTTGGGAATTGCAAGGATTCAAAAATTCCATTTTTTTTTGCATTTTTGACTAAAAACGGCGAAGTGGTGTTTTTGGAAAATACCTCGTTTCCTGTGGATCCAACCACAAAGTTCCCACAGAATAAATGAATGTGGAGTCAATTTAGCGTAAGTTCAAAAAAAGTGTCCTAGCCCTAATAGGTCACGAGATATGACCTTGGAAAGTGCACTCTTCATGCATAGAGGCACACTGAGAAACTTTAGGTTAGAAAAATTACTAAAACGGATAACAAATGGGGGCAAAATGCTTAAAATTCGACATTTTAATACATAAATAATAAGTCATACTATTTTTATAAGAAGATTTCCTATTTGGTAATAGCAAGCCTTACTATTTTCTGTAGTAAAATCCGATGTAGGAAAAATTAGTAGAGAAATTAATAAATTGTACAAAAAGAATAAAATTAATAAGTATTTTAAATAACATAATATACTAAATATGTAGAAGAAATTACTATTTTCTGTAGGAACACGATGTGTATTATGGACATTTTCTACTTTTTGTAACCAAGGTTATATATATATACCATTAAACCATTTCCCTTTCAGGGTAGGCGTGACACTACCCGATTCGGGTAGTGTTTCTAGGTTTTTCTTGTAGTTATAAATAACTACAAGTGTGGGCTCACCACACCCACGATGTGCCAACAGCACTCATGTCAGTATTCTTGAATGGTCACCCATCCAAGTACTAACCGCGTCCAACGCTGCTTAACTTCAGTGATCTGACGAGAACTGGGTTTTTCAGCGTGGTATGGCCGTTGGCCATATTAAGTAGTTCTCTGCGCCTGGCATTGTTCCACACTGCATTGAGGAACTGAAATAGTTAATGTGTGATATCTCGGAGAAAAAAAATCGGTTCGATATGAACCAAAATGGAAATGGAAGATGAAAAGGAGTGCTAAACAATGGTGTTAGCAGTTTTTAAGGGAAAAAATTGCTGATCGTGTTATATTGCCTCAAATATGGCTAAAAATAGCCATTTATGCACTTTCAGGTTAGAATATCTCAAAAACCTGACGTCTAGGAAAAATTGAAATAACGGATTTTGGTTTTAGAATACCGAAATTCTTCGGGGTCACATAGTCCGGTTTTTGGGTACAAAAATGATGTCATTTTTGTCTGCTTGTGTTACAGCAGCAGCATCTGAGCAGCAACCCTTATGAAAAAGAAGTATTGGTAAGTATTGGATCTAATACTTTTTTCGTGAATAAGTATTGGTAATCCAATACTTATCGCGAAAATAAAATAACGTTTAATTCCTTCGAATCCAATGGAATCAGGCGTTTATTCAACAAAACACTTATAACGCCGACGATTCATATGACGTGACTGAACTTCTACTTTCAAAATGTTCGCGGTTTCTTTAGCGCAGCAAATGTTAATTTTGTTGTCATCGTCCACCAATTCAGCTGAATACGATACAGCTTGACTGAGTTGATACGAACCCGTGAACAATATATTTCGAGATCGTTGACTGACATTTCCGGAAAATGTCCCACATCCGATGAACATATATGTTTGAAAGAAATCTTTCGCCTATTCCATCGTTTTTCTTGAATATATTGAGCCAAAGTATAAGAGACGATTTTCGAAAGTAACTTATTATCCATTTGATGATGCAGGAGTCGATATTTCCTTTCAATGATGTCATGTATTGCTTCAAAAACCCAACGAATGTTCGTCACTCGGCGAGAGTCATTAGATTTAGCTGTATTTAGCTGGTTACTTTATCCTTTAAGTGCTGACATGAGAACTTCATACCCTGCGAAGAGCCATTTCCACTTAATGCAAAAACATATCGAGAAAAATTTTCAATCACACATATTTTTAAAGCCAAATATAAATTATAATATAGAAAACAGTTAATAAAGCAGGTTTTAAGGGGTTATATCTAGTTATTTTGAGGAATTTTGAATTTTTTTGTCAATGTTGATAACATTTTATTAAAATAGACTACATAGGATCTATTACTATATATTTTTGAGTACTTTTTTATTGAAAAGTTTAAAAACTGGAGGAGACATGGCAGCTATCGCAAAACACGTTTTTTATTTTTATTTGCGATGAGCATGACAACTCCGTAACGGATTATCTGAAATCGAAAAACCAACGAGATTTCATAAGTATATTTCTCTGCGCAGTTAAGGAATGAAGCGATTTTTATTTGGACCAAAATTTCCATTTTTCGGGTAAAAAACGAATTTTTAAAACCTCAAAAAACGAAATTTAAAAAAAAATCAGCGACATTTTTTTTAATCAAAATTTTTGAAAACCCTTCGTTCAGGAACTGCGTATAGGAATATGATGATAAAATCTTGTTGATTTTTTGATTTCAGATAATTCGTTCCGGACTTATCATGCCCACCGCAAATAAAAATAAGAAAACGTGTTTTGCGGCAGCGGCGATGTCTCCCCCAGTTTTTAAAACTTTTTAATAAAAAAGTACCCAAAAACATATAGTAATAGATCCTATGTAGTCTATTTTAATGAAATTTTATCAACATTGCCAAAAAAAAAAATTTCAAAATCCCTCAAAATAATTAGATATAACCCCTTAATCTATCTGCTACAAAAAATGCATGACTGGTTTTTCTCAAGAAAATCGGCTATTATAGTGAAATTGCATGTTTTTCAAATAAAAAATTCGAGAAAGGTCTCAATTTCGATGTGCAAAATTGCGAATCCATTGTATCGCGTTTAGAATCAAATAATGATTCCGAGAATATTTTGGCTCAATAAGTTAAAAAAATCCTCAGCGTTATGAGTGTTTTGTTGAATACACGCCTGATTCCATTGGTTTCGAAGGAATTAAACGATATTGCTGTGAGTACGCAAATGCTAATCGTACGATCGGTTCCCTCATAAAAAAGAAGTATTGGCAAGTATAGGAACCAGTACTTTTTTCGCGAAAAAGTATTGGATTACCAATACTTATTCGCGAAAAAAGTATTAGATCCAATACTTACCAATACTTCTTTTTCATAAGGATCGCTGCTCACATGCTGCTGCTGTAATTTACTATCTATCCCATGCTCGATAGTTGTCGAAAATCGTTCGACCAGCGGAAATATTAAACAAACTGTTCGTACAACATAAAATGGTGCCTGTATTTAATGAGGATAGCGACGACGATTAATCCAAAACTTGTAAAGAATTTCTGTTTCACACATTAATTAAAACATTAAAAAATACAGCATGTGACCATAAGTGATATTCAGCATTTCAATAATAATCCATGATATCTGCAACCTGTGAAAGTTTTTATTTAAAAAAAGTACCGTCAACATCAATTAAAAATCTGAAAAAATTCTGAAAGTTAGCACATGAGAAGACCTTTCATTTATGAAAAATTTGGAACAGCACTAAAAAAATTTGTGAACAAACAAAATTTTAGAAAATTTGAATTTCGCTCAAAAATTTTAATTTCCCGCCAAAAGACTGAACAAGACTTTTTTTGGTGTATTCTAATCATTTGTTTTGTACTAATTTTTTTCAGATTTTTCTATTACACGAATGTGTCGAAAAAAAATAGAAACCATAAAACACATTTTTAGCCACCATGACTATGGGGGTGGTGATGGGGGTTCGAAAATCTGGGAAAAAAGTTATAATTCCAAGTCCTACAAAAGGGCCAATTGAAAATCTGGTCCCAGCCAGGGGCATGTTGGACATGCTGAACGGGCTAGGCCTTTTCAGTTAAAAAATTAATTTTAAACCAAAAAAAGACCTTTCCATTGAACAGTTGAATTTTTAGCCAAAGACATAAGCCTTCAATCGAAAATATAAATTTTTAACAATGTAGTTTAACTTTCACCCAAGTCGTTGAAATTTCAAATTAAAAAGATTAATTTTCAACCAAACAGTTAAACTTTCAACCAAAGAGATGAAT
The DNA here is from genome assembly GCA_932195095.1 of Andricus curvator. NCBI lineage: Eukaryota > Metazoa > Arthropoda > Insecta > Hymenoptera > Cynipidae > Andricus > Andricus curvator. The sequence goes on along the minus strand of CAKNYM010028075.1, from coordinate 1,321 downwards.
TTTCAACTGATTCAACCAAATCTTTCAAATAAAACAGTTGAATACTCCAGCAAAGAAGAATAATTTCCAACCGAAAAGTTGCATTTTCATAAAAAAAAAAGAAATTCCTACCAAACCGAATGAATTTATAAATAAAAAAATAAAATAGTTCATATTTCTGTTAAAAAATATTTTTGTTGACTTTTCACGATCAAAATATGAATTTTTAACCAAGAAATAAGTTTCTACGAAAAAAATTGAATCTGCAATCATTAAAAGACGAATTTTTACCTAAAAAGAATGAGTTTTTAACAAAATTGTTGAATTCTCTACCCAATAGTTGCATTTTTATCCAAAAAAGTGTTAAACAAATTTAAGAGCCAATTATAATAAGTTAAATTCTAATTATATTCACAATTTTTTCAAGATGATAGCGATGGCAGAATTTACCTACAAATAAATTATGAGAAATCCATTACTCCTTTAGCTTTAACAGAGCAGAAAAATGAAAAGGAGCATCTTATTGGAGGCTACGTACATCAATCTGTAGTGCCTTCTAATTATTTTGTACAAATATTTTGTAACATTAATTAAATATAAATAATATAGAGAAAATAAGTATTTGCTTTATTCTTTTCCATAACAAAAATTAGTAGGCGCGCGCCTTGGTGCGCGGAAGACTACTAGTATTATACAAAAAGAGTTGAATTCGCGAAAAAAAAGATTTTTTTCAAAGAAAATTGTTGAATTTTCAACTAAATAATAAAATTTATAACTAAAAACATAATCTGCAGGAGAAAGTTTTTGGGAATTTGTAAAAATTACGTACATGAGTGTAGGATAAATATTTTAAGATATTGAAGGTTTTATGAAGTTTTTATATATTAGGAATGTTGATTAATTTAATACATTAAAAATAATAATTATTTATTATCATTTTAACTTTAAAATATTTAAAATCGATTGAAAAACTAAATCACTTGAAAGTGACAGATATTATTAACCTAATCTTAATATCCCATATCAATATTCAATATATTTGAACTTTATAAACCTCCAGTGTCTTATAATGTATTTCCTGTAGAATCAGATCGTCTAAAACATTCCATAAGAATTCCTGAAAGACATAATCATTAAATATTTCAAGTCTTCATTACATGTATTTGAAGCCTTTCCTTTAGGTGTGAATTTTTGAAAACAAAAAACAACCCACACCTGCCAATAGCCAACGAAACCGAATCGTGAAGTCGGGCGAGCTCGGCTCGGCCCGAGCCACAGGTTCGTGCTCGTGCATTTTCGGCTTTACACGAGGATGGCCGACGCAACGCGTAACAGAGCCATC
>CAKNYM010028073.1:0-13523 GCA_932195095.1 Andricus curvator | reverse complement strand
ATATCGAGTTGAAAATTTGGGAAATCAAATGAGAAGCACTAAGAAACGTTTGTCTGGTCCTAAATTTTTATAATTATAAAAAAGTTTTTTTTTTGAAAATTGTTTAGTTTGCTTTTTTCATAATTATTCCGTTATGTAGCATATACTCAATTTCCTTCATTTCAATGCCATTAAATGCCCTTTCAGTAACTTCACATTCATGCCAATGCCTTTTAATGCTGTTCATTTTAAGTTTTTATTTTAATGCGTTCCATTGCGCCTTGCCCATTAATAAGCATTCAGACAAAAATGCAATTAAAACGCATTGAAACGTTCCAATGTGTTCCAATGAACTCCTTGTTACCGGGGTTGCAGTCAAGTGCATTATTATTATTATTGAGAAGTTGTCGGCTGCGGACGCTACGATCATGCTTCTTTAAAGCAACCAATGCCGACGCAACTGGAACGTGTACGTCATCCACTTCTGCTCCTTCTGTCCTAGAAGGGAAGCAAGAGCGGGAAATTTACGCGAGATAACATCGTGCAACAATGTTCCTTGGAGTCAGGTCTCTAGCCGCGGATGACCTTACGCGGCAGATGGGATTATTATTATTATTATAAAATTAATGTCTCAGGCTTAAGAGGTTTACCGCCCACTATGTCGAAGGCATTTTTGGTTAGAGTTGGATTTTTTTATTTTTTGAATAGTATGCACGGGGCTGTCCCGGTATATATTATCAGTCACGGACGCATTATTATAATGCAATCAAGTGACCTGATAAGAGCGTGTGCCTTGACATATTGGGCAAAGCCTGGTTTTTAACCCCATCATTCACGGACTGGGTTGCAGTCAAGTGCAGGATGGGGGGACCTACAGCTTAAGGTGGGATCCAAACCACCAAAACCTTGGTAAAACCTCGGTAAACCTCTTGAATTCAAGAGGTACCGGCCCCGGGATCGAACCCCGGACCTCTAAGGCTCTCTTTATTATTATTTTTTGTTTAAACTTGTTCTCGGGTGAACCCGGTTTTTCATCATAGCCACGGACTAAGTGAAGTGACTGATGAGATGAGGATGTTATAAGTTATTTTAATACGATGTTTGAAATCATTTGCGATGATGTTGTAGGTACAAAATTAGGAACATTGTGTAGTTTATCTTTACCGCTTTTATCCTTACACAGCGGCCGTGAGTGTTGGAGGTGACAACAGTCGCCTCTGGATGCTTTCTTAGAGCTACCATGTATCACTCCATAAGTTGTTAGTCGCTTGCTTCCTGATGGTCCAGGAAATTTCTTACAATGCGACAGGTGTTGAATAAAACCGCCTTCTGAGCTGCTGCCAGTATCCTACTCACTCCTAAATATTCAAGATGTTTAGTGCATCTTGCGTGCACATTGCCTGTAGCCGAAATCACAATAGGATGAATAGATGCATGCTTCGCATTCCTCCATCCCAGATAACAAAATATCGATACTGAGCCCACATGGTGCGTGCACGATGTGCAGAATTGTCGACACGTTGTGATGGCGAAAATGCCGACACATGTAACCTCATATGCGTCGCACATGCGTCGCACCTCGTGTAGACACAGCGTGTCGGCACACGGCCTTTACAATGCAACCACATATGCGACGCACGTCGTGTCGGCACGCGCGTGCCGGGAAACAGCCCTTGCATAATTAGGTTAGGTTTACAAGCCACGCCATGCACTCGATAAATAATGGGTCTAACACTCGAGCGATTGGTAAATGAACGTCGAGAAATGGTGTTTTTGACATTTTTAATTTTTATCACAATTTTTATTTTTCATTCTAAATTTCGGAAGAAAATATATACACGAATAAAAGTTCGAAAAATGTACTGCCCAGCGAAATAAGTTTCAAAGTTATTGTAGGTGTTTTCATTTGTAAGAAATACATTTAAACATTTAGAAATAAATTATGAAATATATTAAAACCATTACTTTCCAGCGTTATCATCTTTAGCCGGCCGGGAGGAAACACAAACACGTATGATGAAACAATTACACAAAAGCGACGCCGACATGACTTGCAACTTCCACGCCATGCACACTTGACCTCTTTGTCGACTGCCGGCGTTCGCCATATTTGATCGATTGATCGCGCGTGCGCTGACAAAGCGGGAAATTCTGCTCTCACACAACACCTGCACTGTGACAACACATATGGTAGCACACTGTGCTGCACATCGTGCACACCGAGTGTGCTCACCTTGAGTGAACATTGATCACCCTCAGCTCGTGTATACACCGTGCTAGCGTTCTTGTCGACACATCGAGCTCGCACATCGTGCAGCTACAGTGCGCCCTCACGCATTGTTATATTGTCTTTACTTCATGCCTTAGCTCGCTATACTTATGAATCTTGGTTGTATAGGTTGCCTGTAAATTTCGGTTAAGTGGACAAGCAATGTTGATGATGTAGACTCTTCCAACTTTTTTTTTCTCGCATCACGATGTCGGGTCGATTGGCTCGGATGTAATGATCCGTCTGGATAGTCACATCCCAATATAAGATGTAATCTTCGTTTTCTAAAACGGGCATTGGAATGAATCTATAGAAAGGCATCCATTCTGTTAAGAGTCCTAGGTTTAGGGCAAGTTGTTGATGTATAATGCCCGCCACATCATTATGTCTGTGCGTATATTCTCTTTGAGCCATTACGCGACAACCATCAATAATGTGCTCGATGGATTCATTGGTATCACCACATCATCGGAATCGGTCAACCACGTCTTGATGTAACACGTGTTTGCGATCATTTCTGGTCCTGACAACCCTGTCCTGAATCGCAATGACGAATCCTTCCGTTTCCGGATACAGAACCCAGGGAATTCTTTGATTATACGTCTATCCTGTTGAAGTAATCAATTAAGTGTTATTTTAAGAGATATAACGGAATTCGATAGATTTTTAACGTTTCTAAAGGTTTTAAGTTATTTTTTAAAAATCCAAAAATTTATAAAACATTTCGTTCCAAAATGCATTTTCAAATAGCTTGTTCTATTGTAAACGTCCAGGGACGTGAACCGCGCGTGCGTTTAGTACCATATTGGGCAGAAATATTTAATTATACTTCTAAGTGTCACGATTAAATTACTAATAATTAAGGAATTTTTAGAAGAGGAAATATTCTTCATTGTATAATTGATTTCTTAGACATTTTTTATGTTTCCGGGCTTTATTATATTGCCATGAATGTATTTTGAACGACCTAAGTATCCTGGAATTGGAACGATTGGAATGAACCATGAAAGAGCTGTGCGTCGATGGGGGGGGGGGCAATGTTCGGGAGCCACGTGCTCTTCGCCCACTCGTTAAATAAGGATTCAAATGAAAATTAACTATCATTTCACGTTATTTATTTGCTACATTTTGCATTTATTATCTCCTCTTTCCTTAAAATAATAAAATACTGGCGCACACAAGAGCAATATATACATGTAAACTGCACTAACAAATGGACGCTGACTTCATTTCGTCGCCCGATACAGATGGCATTAAAAACGGTACCATTTTTCCACACATAGTCCACCTGACATCGGAGTAAAGATATTACAGCCTAGATGTGGCACGGGGTATAGTTTGAGGAATTAATTGTAGACGGCGCTCCCGGCGAAAATTGCTTGTTCCCTCCATGCCTCTCAACCCGCATGTTGCGCCCACCAAATCCTTTGCCCCCGCACTTTTCTCGCGCCGAACAGTCCATCGAGTAACCGATACTCAATCAGTACATACTTGAAAATATAAAACAAAAATTTTATATCAAAGATTTTTTAAATTATTATTTTCCATTATTCGAATAAATTTCTCATTAAGGAAATGCGTAGATGATAAGATGTACTCTTGAACTTAATTAAAATGTAATTGTTTCGTAATAAATATTTGTAGCTGCTACATTTTTTATGGAAAAGATTAGTTATACTGCAATTAAAATTAATAAATCACATCTTTTGAAATGCACTATTATTTGACTAAAGTCAATGTTCGTAATAATGCAGAAAATTGTTCTTTTGAAAAAGGGGCAGTAGAAATTCTACTAAATGAAACTCTACATTTGTCAATTCTACACCGCTAATTCTACAGGCGAAAACTCTATACACAAGCATATTTATTAAACAAATTACATGTTTTGAATGAAAACTCAAAACGGTTAAATCACACACCGTAAAGTACACAAAATAATTGGAATTTTCAAAGAATTATTTATTAAAATATTTGGTGTAGAATTTTTTTTATTGTATAGAGTTTATTTAAGTTCACAAAATTGAAAGTATTAGTTTTGTATAGAATTTTACGGTGTAGGATTCATCACCATATTGAGTTAAAATTGAAAATAATTAATTTGTTTAATAAATATGATTGTGTAGAGTTCTCGCGTGTAGAATTAGCGATTTAGAGTCCTTTGATTTAGAATTAAATTTTATAGAATCACTACCACCTCCCTCACGGTTATTATATTAAGTAAACAATAATTCGTAAATTTTTATGTTTGTGTAATTGATTATGAATTAAATAAATTATAATTAAACAATACAATTGTATAATAGAATTATTTTTTATTGTATTCGATTTTTTAAATATAATATTTGATAAATTTATTAAGAGTTCACTATTAGTCAACTAAGTACCAGTAACGATAATAGAATATTGCAAAAATTTAACTTTTTGGTAAAAATTAACTTTTTTGTTAAAAAATCATATTTTTGGGTTGTAAATTCCACCGTTTTATAGAAAATTCATCCTTTTGGCTTTAAAATTCAACAGTTTTGTTGAAACCTCGTCTTTTTTTGTAGAGCAATAATCTTTTTGCTGGAAAATTCATCATTTTGGTTGAAAGCTAAACGACTTTGGTTGAAAATTGAACTAATTTGTTAAGAATTCATATTCTTTAAGATTCACCTCCTTTGGTTGGAAATTTAACTATTCCATTTTTAGAAAATTAATCCTTGGAGTTAAAAAGTCATCTTTTGGATTGAACTCTTGTTGAAAATTAATTTTTTTAAAAGATTTATCAGTTTAGTTGAAAATTCATCTCTTTGGTTGAAAATGTAACTATTTTGTTGACGATTCATTTTTTTTTCGTTCAAAATTTATTTTTTTTATCTGAAAATTGCACTTATCCTTTTTTTGTTAGAAATTTATCCTTTATAAGTTGAAAATTCAACTATTTGGCATTTTCATGTATTTAATGTATTTTGTTGAAAATTCGTCTTTATTGTCGAAAATCAATCTTTTTGGTTATAAATTCATCCTTTTTGATTAAAAATGTAAATTTTTGAGTCAAAATTAGTCTGGTTTAGTTAGGGATTCAAAAATTTGAAAGAAAATTAAAGTATTCGGTTGAAAATGAACTTTTTTGCTAGAAATTCATATTTTGGCTGAAATTTAACTATTTGGTTAATAATTAAACTATTTTTATGAAAATTTAACATTTTGGTAGAAAGTTAATTTTTTGGTTTAAAAATCATATTTTCGTGTTGAAACTTAATGTTTTTATTTTTATTAATTGAATGTTTATAGTCGCATCGACTACCAGGGTAATTCGCGACTATACTGTAGGGCAGAAGGGAAGCTTTCTAAAAACACATCCAGCCTCGCTTCCTGCTTCGGGAATCGAACACGCGCCATCGTAGCTGCCAAGGCTGCAGTGTTGGAATATGAGACAAGCACGATACCATCTGAGCGACGATGACTCCCTAAAGGTTAATGTATTCGGTTGAAAATTCATGTTTGTTAAAAATTCATGTTTCTTCAAGATTCACCTCTTTGGTTTAAAATTTAACTTTTTTTGTTGACGATTCGGTTTTTTGGTTCAAAATTATTTTTTTTTATCTGCAAATTGCACTTATCCATTTTTGGTTAGAATCCCAGCAAACACGTTCTATAACTGTTCTATATCAAAAAAGGAACAGTGTTCTATAACAATTGTTACAATCTGGTGCGAGAACTACTCTAGAACAATATGGTAGCAGTGTTCTAGATCTTTGTGACCTTATTGTAACAGAACTGTTCTAGATCTATGTGACGGCACTGTTCTATAACAGTTGTTATGGAACTGTTCTAGAACAAACTAATTACAGACGTTCTATAACATTTGTTCCCAGCTTGTTCTAGAACTGTGCTGTAACGGTGGTATGTCGACGTTCTAGAACGCTGTTACGAATGTATTCTAGAACAAATCAGGAACAAAAATTAGTAACTATTACCAAACAGTTGTTACATAATTGTTCTAGAAACAAACTTATCACAGACTTTCTCTAACATTTGTTCCAAGCTTGTTCTAGAACTGTGCTATAACGGTGTTATGTAGACGTTCTAGAACGATGTTACGAATGTGATCTAGAACAAATCAGGAACAAAAATTAGTAACTGTTCTGTGACAGTTGTTATGGAACTGTTCTACAACAAACGGATCACAGATCTTCTACAACATTTGTTCCAAGCTTGTTCCAGAACTGTGTTGTAACGGTGTTATGTCGACGTTCTAGAACGCTGTTACGAATGTGTTCAAGAACAAATCAGGGACAAAAATTAGTAATTGTTACCGAACAGTTGTTTCAAAATTGTTCTAGAACAAACTGAGCACACACGTTCTATAACATTTGTACCAATCTTGTTCTAGAACTGTGCCGTAATTGTGTTATTTGTCGATATTCTAGAAAGCTGTTACGAATTTGTTCTAGAATATATCAGGAACAAAAAATAGTAACTGTTACAGAACAGTTGTTACATAATTGTTCTAGGACTAACCAATCACATATGTTCTACAACGTTTGTTCCCACTTTGATCTAGAACTTTGCCATAACGGTGTTATATGTCGATGTTCTAGAGAACATCACTTTGCAACTGATTTCTTTAAGAAACTATTAAATTAATTATTTTTATAGCTTATAACGGGAACAAAGAATTGTACTACCGTAATGTATTTTATGAACACAATTTATTTCAAAAAAAGTAACGCAGCTATATACTTTTTGAATTATAATATTAAATATTCTTTAGAAGAACGCAGATAAACATTAATGAAACAATTAATACGGTTTTAGTATATAAAACACATTAAGAACACATTATATTTTTCAACGCTAAATATATAATATATATATATATATATATATAAACTAAGTTTGAAAAGTGATCGCACTCGTACGTGACCGAATCCATTTCAAATCATGCAGGCCGGCGGGTGAAATGTTCAGGATTAGCTTGCCTATGAAATATGTTTATTTACGTGAAAAATAAGAAGACACGTATTTTTTCAAATTACCTAGCGAAATTTTTACATTTTTCACGAACATTAAAAAATTCTGAAGGTACAATGAATTTTTTGAAAATCTTACTTCCAAAACCGTGCTACAAAAAAAATTGTTAAAAAATAAGAAATGGTAGTTATTTTTGAATTTTGAAAAAAAAGAAAAATAATGTTTTCTCAAAAACCCAATATTTTTTTTCTGAAACTGATTTTTTTCTGGACTGGATATATAAATCGAATAATGGTCATTTTTTTCTGCACAGAAACAAAAAAAATACTAAACGGAAAATGTATGATAAGTAGACTATATCAGTACCTGTTATTTGTAAAAATTTTGAAAAAAAGGTTGGGTTTTAAAGAGAAGAATGTTTTTTTTCAAAAATCCAAAATGACCTTACCATTTTTTATTATTTTTTACGTAGATTTACGTGATAAAGATTCTGAAAGAGTGCAACATACTAGTTAAACTGAAATAAAAAAACCTTCATATCTCATGAACTGCAAAAATTGTGAAAAAAAAATTTCTTTAAAACTCCACCATTTTTTCCTGAAATTTTTAGGAAGAAGAGGTACTGATATAATCTATTTACCATAAATTTTCCGATTTGTATTTTTTTTTGTTTTTTGTCAGAAAAAAATTATTATTTTTCATTCATATTCCAATCGGAAAATTTATGGTAAGTAAACTATATCAGTACCTATTATTCCTACACAATTTTAGGGGAAAAAGGTGGAGTTTTTGAGAAAAAATTTTTTTTCTTTTTTTCAGAAAAGAAAATGTCGCTACGTTACTTTAAAAAAAATACGTGTCTCCTTATTTTCCACGTACAAAAACATATTTCATTGGCAAGCTAATCCTGAATATGTCACCAGCCAGCCTGCATGATTTGAAATGGATTCGGTCTCGTGTGAAATCTTTTTCAGCTAAATGCTTAGTTTTCTACCGCGGGATCCAAACGAAATTATGAGTATTTTTCGATATTTTAAAATTATTTCTACACATTCAAAATAATTTGGCTAAAATGAAAAAAATAAATAAATAAACGAATTGAGAATGAAAAAAATAAAATGAGAAATTTGGCTGAGTATGAATAAAAAGTACCGAGAATTAATGGAGTTTTGGATTTAGAGACACTATAATTTTGAAATTCCTTTTGGTCCTGATCGACCGCTGTGATTCGTTTACGAGAACTGAAAACTTCCAGTTCAAACTCGTCCACCAATAGCAGAACCGACATTCCGCAAAGACTCAGAATGGCGGCAGCCGGCGGAATAATACATAACCCCAAACTCCAACCGCGTGTTTTCGGTCGTTTCGCCGTTTCGATTCCAGAACCAGTGCTGCAGATGTTACGCGTTTTACATTTAATTCAAATAATGTTATTTATTGTATTTATACATAGATTATCGCAGATCAGTGTTTAACTGAAGGAAGGGGAGTATATATCATAGTCATTATATAATATGCTGTATTGGATATATGCTTTGGTAAGCTTATTTCAGGTAAGTGCCTTTTCATGCTTTTCGTCTATATCAAATCTTTATAGGCTATGACAGTAGACATTTCGTATCCAAAAGGGTCGTCAACGATGTTGATGAGTGATCACAATATTTATTGTGTTAGTATTTGCGAAAATGATAACTCATCCAGGCAAATAGAAATGTGCCGTTGAAATTTTCGATCGGAAACAATTCGGTTGAAGAATAAAATATTTTGTTGAAAAGTTGCCTTTTTGGATAAATTTAACTGTTTATTATTTTAAATTAAAATCTTTTGTGTTTATAATCTCATTTATTATATTTTTCGTTGAGAATTAATCTTCTTTGATTGTAAATTATATTAAAAGTTGAACTAATTTTGTTAAAAATTAATTTTATTGTTGAAAATTCGTCTTTTTTAGGCAGAAAATTATTCATCTTGGTTGAAAAGTCACCCTTTTGAATGAAAATTCATCATTTTAGTTGAAAATTCATCACTTTGGATAAAAATTCATTATTTTAGTTGAAAATTCATCTCTTTCATTGGAAATGTACCTTTTTTTGTTAACAATTCTTCTTTTTGGGTTGAAAATTCAACTGTTTTTTTTATTTTAAATTAAAATCTCTTTTGGTTATAATATAACCTATTACATTTTTCGTTGAGAATTCATCTTGTTTAGTTGAAAATTCTATTAAAAGTTAAACTGCTTTTGTTAAAAATTAATTTATTTTGCAGATTCATCATTTTAGTTGACAATTCGTCTTTTGGTAGAAAATTAATCTTCTTGGTTGAAAATTCATCATTTTGGTTTAAAATTCATATCTTCGTTCGGAAATGTACCTATTTTGTTGAAAATTCAACTATTTTGGTAAAAAATGCAACTATTTGGTTAAAAATGAACTTTTTCAAAAAAAATCATATTTACTGGTTAAAAATTCAACTGTTTTGTAGAAAATTTGTCTTTTTGGCTTGAAAAATGAACAATTTGGTTGAAAATTGTATTAAAAGTTGAACTGCTTTTGTTACATTTTCTTTTTTTTTGAAGATTCATCATTTTAGTTCAAAATTCGTATTTTTTGGTAGAAAATTAAGCTTCTTGGTTGAAAATTCATCATTTTAGTTTAAAATTCATCTCTTTGGTTTAAAATGTACCTATTTTGTTACAAAATCGTCCTTTTGGATTGAACATTCAACTATTTTGGTAGAAAACTCAACTATTTGGTTGAAAAATGAACTTTTAAAACAAAAATTCATATTTACTGGTTGGAAATTCCATTTTTTTGTAAACAATTTGTCTTTTTGGGTTGAAAATTTAACAGTTAGGTTGTAAAATAAACTATTTTGTTGAAAAGTCACCTTTTTTGGGATAAATTCGACTTTTTTATTTTAAATTAAAATCTCTTTTGGTTTTAATATTAATCATTACATTTGCCGTTGAGAATTTATCTTGTTTGGTTAGAAAAATTTAACTACTTGTTTAAAGGTTGAACTACTTTGTTAAAAATTCATTTTTTGTTGTTGAAGATTCTTTATTTTAGTGGATAATTCGACTTTTTCGGTAAAATATTAATCTTCTTAGTTAAAAATTCGTCTTCTTGGGTTCCAATTCAACTATTTGGTTAAAAATTGTGGAAACTTTATCTTTTTGTCTTGAAAATACAACAGTTTGGATAAAAAATAAACTATTTCGTTGAGAACTCGCCTTTTTGAATGAATTCAACTTTTTTTTTAATTAAAATCTGTTTTGGTTCTAATATTTACTTTTACATTTGTCGTTGAGAATTCATCTTGTTTGGTTAGAAAAATTCGAATACTTTGTTAAAGGTTGAACTACTTTGTTAAAAATTAATGTTTTTTTGGTGAAGATTCATAATTTTAGTTGAAAATTCGTCTTTTATTGTAGAAAATTAATCTTCTTGGTAGAAACTTTATCATTTTACTTGAAAATTTATCTCTTTGGTTGGCAGGATGCCCATTTTCGTTAAAAATTCGTCTTCTTCTGTTGAAAATTCAACTGGTTTGTAGAAAACTCGTCTTTTTGGCTTGAAAATTCAATAATTTAGTTAATAAATATTTCAATGTAGCTGAAATTTCATAAGTTTCATTTAATTTGATAATTATATATATACATATATATATAATATATATAAATATATATATATATAATTTGATAATTATAATATAATTATATAAGAATAATAATATGGTTACAATAATTAATAAGCAGTCGCGGACAATTGTCCAGGGATGGTCCCGAAGGAATAACTTCTAAGCGAAGGCGTAACAACCGTGCCGAAAGCTGAATGGCACCTGGGTTAGGTGTCTCAAACGGTGACTCTGGGATACTGGGCGACCTCTCAGAGTATCAGCCTTATCCTTGCACGCGGGGCTCTACAAGGATGGACTAACCCTTTCCCTAGCTACTCGTGGGAACAACAATGAAACCACCAAAACACCAAAATGTTGTAGATGCGGTTCAAGACAATCGAACGCGCAGAGCACCCGAGAATGGGTCGGCAACAATGCCGATCAGCCTAGAGTTCGGGGTGCTGAAAATAATTTAGATGGAAACACGACGACGAACCGGCGAAACGCACACATGTAGTGGACGGATCGACTCAGGGATGACGTGCTAGGCTGCTACGATGCCAGCATTATCCCTGTTCGCGGAGGCTTTATAGCGCGTATGCACACTCTGTGGTGCCAGAAACACCCAGAGCTTCAGCACGTTTCGCATCAGTCTTTGCGAAATCAAGCCCACTACCTCCGGAAAAATGAATATGTACGCGGAGCGCTTCCCCAACCGCTGCTTTATCAAGCTGCAGACGAAGATGAGGAAGCGACATTGAGACCAACTGCAGAAAGCAGGCACCTTCTGAGAGATGATCGCAATTTCATTACTAGAAGGAACATTAACATGCAAGTTCCTCCTAAGCCCCAAGATCTGTCTGAAATGGATGCCTTCCTTCGTGGAGATATCTCGCAAGAGTCCGACCTCTGGACCATCAATTGCTCAGTTTATGGTGCTGCGAGAACTTTGGCTGATTCAAATCGAAGGCTGAAACCAACGATGGATCAAAAGACCAAAAGACGCTTGCATCAACTGAACAAGAAGATTGGATAAGCAAGACAGAATGCGTCCCGTGTTCAATGTGTGATTGACTACATAACATCTGGTAGACCGTTTACGGAAAGGGTTCGAAAGTTCGCCCAAGAACTAAGCATCTTGAATCACACACTAAATAAGTCAAAGCTGCTGACAATCAAACAGCATATTGTTGACAAAATACGGCTGTTATCTGACGCAAGGAGGAGAATACAGAAGAGGGATAGATGGATCAGGGAGAATCAACAGTTTCTTGCTGACCCATCGCGCCTCTTCAGCGATCTACCTGTTTCTGTCAAAAATCCACCCAAGCCCAAGGAGGTAGAGACTTTTTGGAGAGAGATGTACAAGATCCCGAAAACACTAGAGTTGAAAGAAGATACTGAAAATATCATCCGCTTCAAGGAGTTTTGTGACAACCTCATAAAATCTGAGGGGGAATGTCCATCAATCACTGCCGAAGAGGTGAAAAAAGCACTTAGAGGCACGAAGAACTTTTCCGCTGCTGGACCAGATTGTATCAAGAACTTTTGGTGGAAGAAGTTTAGTTTTACACACCAACATTTGGCCCGCATATTCACCTCATATTTAAAGTCGGAGACGCCCATTCCGCAGTGGCTGGTGTTAGGACGCACTATACTCCTGCCAAAAAAAGGCAACTTGTCCAACCCAGAGAATTACAGGCCAATAACTTGTTTGAACACGCTGTATAAGATCTTTCCAGCTGTCCTCAACAACAAGATTGTTCGACGAATTGAGCCTGTATGGCGAGAGATGTACGAACAACGTGGCTCGAAAAAAGGTGTAGCAGGCTGTCGAGAGAACCTGCTAATTGACAGGTGTGTCTGTAAAGACGCTGCAGCCCATCAGCGCGTTCTGTCAATGGCCTGGATTGACTACCGAAAAGCTTTCGATTCAACCTCTGATAGACTTATCATCTGTCTGTTGGAAAGCTTGAAGGTACATCCACACATAGTGAGATGCATAGAAAGATTGATGCCTCTTTGGAAAACTAGATTTACTATCTCATCTAGAAATTATCGTGTGACAACGAACAACGTCACCTTCCAGAGGGGCGTCTTTCAAGGTGATACCATGAGCCCTTTGCTTTTTTGCATCCAACTTTTGCCTCTATCTCTCGTGCTACGAAATTCTCCTGGATACCTCTGTGGCGACACTAATCAGCGCGAGCATAAGGTCACTCATGTATTTTATATGGATGACCTGAAGATCTATGCCTCTGGTAGAAGCAAACTTCAAACTGCTATAAATATTATCAAGAACTACACAGGAGAGATTGGGATGGACTTTCGCTTGGACAAGTGTGCCAAAATTTATCTGAAGAAAGGAAAGATTACTGGCGTTCCCAAGGACCCTGAGCTTGTGGATATAAGTGTTATCAGACATCTTAATATTGGAGAGACCTATACATACCTGGGCGTACCTTAAAACCGCATTCAGGACGTAACATCAGTGAAGGAGTCTCTGCGAAGCAGATACAAGCATCTTCTTCGACAGATTTGGTCTTCCAATCTGTCGGCGTTGAACAAGGTATCTGCGACTAACATGCTTGCCGTCCCGGTTCTACTCTACTCGTTTGAGGTAGTTCAATGGACGAAGAACGAGCTTAAGGCCCTTGATGTCATTACACGTAAGATCATGCATATGCATAAAAGCTTG
>CAKNYM010028070.1:0-27738 GCA_932195095.1 Andricus curvator | reverse complement strand
GCCGAACGGGTTACGCTGCAGCGTAACGGTAAAGTAATGGTATAGTAATGGTAAAGTAATATGCCATTACAACTAATAAACAAACAAAATAAATATGTAAACAGTTGCAATTATAATAATACGTTAAAATTTACGTTAAATGGCCATGTCGTAATTGCAACAAGTTTATTTTTCAGCGTTAAAAAATAAAAAAACGAAGTTGCTGTCATTGAAGTCGGACCCCTGCATGTTGGCAACCCGCTTGAAGCCGCCGTTAGCAAACTGCCAACATGGAGGGCCCGACTTCAATGACAGCAACTTCGTTTTTTTATTTTTTAACGCTGAAAAATAAACTTGTTGCAATTACGACATGACCATTTAACGTAAATTTTAACGTATTATTATAATTGCAACTTTACTTTATTCACACAAACTTTCATATCGATATCTCATTTCGTGTGGAATTGGTATGATAAAAAATATGTCGGTAAAGTACAAATCGGATAAATATTACATGCGCTTAAGGACGTTGAAAGGTTTTGAGATAATAAAAAAAATTTCTTCAGATTCGTGGGAAAATTTGAAATGTTTTTTCACTTTGCAAAATTAATTTTACAAGAATAATAAAGAATATTTAAAAATAAATTTTGAAGAATAAATAATAATTCAACAATTATTAATTTAGAAACAATCGAGTCAGTGTAAGAGATATTTAAAAGTTTTGAAAAGATTTGAAAATAATTAAAAATTTGTAAAGATTTTATGAACATTCCTAGGAAATTTGAAAATGATTTTTTAATTTGAAAAAAAAATTCCAAGAGAATATTTAAATAGATTTTGAAAGATTTTAATGCTTTTTAAAAATTTTACAGTTTTTTTTTTTAATTTGAGCAAAAATTAGAATGATGTTAAAAGATATTTAAAAGTTTTGACAGAGTTTTACAAATAATTTAAAATTCTAGAAGAAAATTTATAATAATTTTTTATTTTCAAAAAGTAATTCAAAGAGAATATTTCCAAAGATGTCAAAACGAAAACAGATTTTGCAGTATAAATAACAATCGAACGCTGTGATCCCTGCTATTGTTTAGCTTGCAATTTTACATGCATTCAGTACATAATTGTTGCAAATAAATAGATTTTGGGTAATTTTGTGAGAATGTCAATTTCAATTAATATTAGTGAATTCTCATGTAACCTCTTTCCCGTTAATATGTCTTCTTTCAAAGTTTTACATTCAGTCCTTATTCTCGCAGCCTTCACGATTTACTTCGAATTAAAATCTGCCACCTACATCTGTGAGTAACCCCACCCAGGAAATTAAACGACTCAAAAAGAGTTTGCGTCAATACGAAGAAAAATTGAAGAACATAACCGAGAAGTACGAGCAGGTTAAGGAAGAAGTGAAGAGTTTGGAACAAGCTTTGAGCGAATCGGATGCTTATACAGATTCACTCAGAGAAGAGCGCACCGCAAGGAATGAAGAAATGGCGTTACGAAGAAAACTGAATTGAACTGAACTGAAAAAATTGAATATTTCAAAGTAAAAGCTTCGAAAAATCTAGAAATATAAATTTTTATAAAAAAGAAAAATCTGATTTGTCATAAAAATTGATTCGACAAATTTTTCTAAAATCAAAATTTAAACTTTTTAAAT
This sequence comes from Andricus curvator, assembly GCA_932195095.1. Taxonomy (NCBI): domain Eukaryota; kingdom Metazoa; phylum Arthropoda; class Insecta; order Hymenoptera; family Cynipidae; genus Andricus; species Andricus curvator. The sequence continues at coordinate 26,102 of CAKNYM010028070.1, read as the reverse complement.
TACTTTAAGTAAATTTAAATCGTTTAGAAATTAACAATTAAAAATTTTTAATTATACTTTTCGAAATTCAACCATTTCAATTTTAATCGCAAAATTTAAACTTATGATAGGGAAAAATTGGAAATTTAGCGCTTGTCATGAAAATTCAGAATTCTATTCTAAAATTGTAATCATTAAAAATTGAAGAAATTATTCAATTATTCAATAGAAAAATTGATTTTTTTTTAACTGAGTTTGAAATGTCGAACTTTTTGGAACATTTTTCAAATAAAAGAAAACTTCAATATTCAATGCCTGGATCTAAAATCTGCTCATTTTTAAGGCTTAAATTTGAGAAATTGTTTTAATTTTTCATTGTTTTGAATTTATTCTGAAGGCATTTCATTCAAAATTCTTTGATTACAAATCCTTTAAACTGAAAAGCGTGCAACTATCAAGTCTTTTAATTTGATACTCTACGGTTTCGAAAAATTTAAGAAATCAGAAAGTTTTGTACGTTTAAAATTGAAACCAAACTATTCAGAAAATTTAAATATAAAATTATTAAATTTAAAACTGACTAATATTGAAAACAAACAATAATTTAAAATATTTAAATCTAAAATTATTCAATTAAAAACTAAAAAAAATGCTTTTAATATGAAAATTTTCAATTTTGAAATATTTTAAAATGAAATTGGAATTGGTTTGAATACAATAAAGTTTTTATATCACAATTGTTCGCGGCTAATTTTTTTTACTTTTAATTGAAACTTTTTCCATTTTGAACGGTGAAAAAAAAGGTGAAATTATTTTTTGATTTTCTATTTAAATTTGTCTAATCAATTTTTATGTTAAATCATAATTTCTTAAATTGAATAAAAATTTAGATTTCTAGAACTTCAGAAGCTTTTACTTTGAAATATTCAATTTAGTTTTCAGTTTCTAATTGTAAAATTTTAGTCGCTTCTCATTTAAATTTATAAAAATTCAAATGTTTTCACTTTTGAATCATTCCATTTTGAATGCTTTTATTGATCAATCATAGTTTTCATTCCTCTGAATTTTACATGATCTATTTCTGAAAATTTTAATTGAAAAATATTCAATTTTCAACGTTTGAAAATCGTCCTCTTTCGAAATTTTAATCTGAAATCATTCAATTCCGAGATTCTTGAATCCAAAGTAAAATTGTTAAATTCTGAACGCTTGGAATTAGAAATAATTAAAATTCCTCCCTAATTAAATTCAATTTTAATTTGAAATTATCTCATTTTAAACTCTTTTATTCGCAAATGGCACAAGTTCAATTCCTTTGATTTCATTCGAAATATCGTCATTTTTCAAAATTTTACCTATCTACAATATTTCGAATTGGAACATTTTAAATACAAAATCATTTAATAATTTTTTTTAAATTTCAAACGCTTTCAATTCGAAATTATCAAGAACAAATGATGGTCTAGCCGTGGTTCTCCGCGTGTGAGAGCCGAGCGGCGCTCGACAGCTAACTTCACAGTGGCTCTAATCCGCTCTCTAATTATAACTCTATACGAAAAAGCCAGTGATATTTGTTTAGATTAGTTTTAAGTATTTAAATCTTTCTTCGTTCGTTCAGTAGAATAATGTTTGTACTATAAAATAGAAAGTATTATGTTGAAATGCCAAAAATAATATCCATCTTAGTTTGTTTAAATTAATTTTTAGCATCACAATCTTCGTTCAGTACAAAAATAGAACAATTTATGTACGATAAAACAAGAAGCATTATAATACGATGTATTTTGAAATAAAAGCTTAAAAATACGCTCTTTTGTAAATTATTATTTCGTAAATTCCACCGTTTCGCATTGAAGCGCATAAATATTAATTCCGTTATGTAGCATATACTCAGTTTACTTCATTTCAATGCCATTAAATGCCCTTTCATTAACTTTACATTCATGCCAATGCCTTTTAATGCTGTTCATTTTAAGTTTTCATTTTAATGCGTTTCATTGCGCCTTGCGCATTAATAAGCATTCAGACAAAAATGCAATTAAAACGCATTGAAACGTTTCAATGCGTTCCAATGAACTCCTTGTTACCGGGTGTAGTACATAATACTGCGCAGTAGATAACAATTATATGCAGGGTGCACAGTATGTATTTATGGGACATAGATATGCACAGTAGGTGTTTATTAGACATGCAACTGCGCAGTACAGTTTTGTGGTAAATTGGGATGCGCAGTAGAGTCCTCCAGTGTGAAGGGTTACGCAGTAGAGATTTGCGATATGTAAGGATGCGCAGTGGAATTCTGGAGTGCTTAGAGTTGCGCAGTATACATATATTATACGTAAGTTTGCGCAGTTGTGACCTAAAATATGCAGGGGTGCGCAGTATAGATATGTGGAACACCAAGCTGCGCCGTACACTGTTGTGGTGTATCATGCTGCGTAGTGGAGCCCTGTAGTGTTCAGGGCTACGCAATAGAGACATATGGTAATTAAGGCTGCGCAGTAGATACCTAGAACCCATAGGGATGTGCAGTAAGCATTTATGAGACATGGAGCTGAGCATCGGGCATTTATTAGACATAGAGCTGCGAAGTCTGTATTTATGAGACATGGAGCTGCACATTAGGCATTTATGTGGCATAGAGGTGCGCAGTATGTATTTATGTGACATAGAGCTGCACAGCAGGTATTTATGAGATATATAGTTGCGCAGCAGGTATTTATGTGTCATAGAGCTGCGCAGTATATTTTTGCGATAATTTAGGCTGCGCGGTAAATATCTAAGATATGTAGGTATGTGAAGTAGGCATTTATAGGACATAGGCCTGCGCAGTAGTTATTTATGGGACATAGAGCTGCGCAATAGAGTCATATGTTAATTAAGGATGCGCAGTGGATACCTACGATACGTAGGGGTGCGCATTAGGTATTTATGAGGCATGGAGCTGCACGGTAGGCATTTATGAGTCATGGAGCTGCGCAGTAGTTATTTGTGAGACATAGAGCTGCGCCGTAGTTATTTATGTGGCATAAAGCTGCGCAGTAGGTATTTATGAGGCATAGAGCTATGTAGTAGGTATTTATGATATAGAGCTGCACAATATGTATTTATGTGACATAGAGATGCACAGTCCACTTTTTATGATAAAATAGGATGCGGAGTAAATATATAAGATATGTGTGAATGTGCAGTGGGCATTTATAAGGCATAGAGCTGCGCAGTAGGTATTTATGTGGCATATAGCTTAGCAGTACACTCTTGTGATAAATTAGGCTGCACAGTAAATATATATGAGATATGCAGGGATGTTCAGTAGGTATTTATAGGACATAGAGCTGCGCAGTAGTTATTTATCAGCAGAGTAGGCAAGGCTGGGCAATAGATACCTACGATATGCAGGGTTACGCAGTAGGTATTTATAAAACGTAGAGCTGTGCAGTAGGCAGTTATGATATTAATGTGCAGCCCTACACATGAAATAACCCTACTGCGCCGCCCTAAACATTGTATGGATTTACTGCACAGCCCAGCACGCTGCATGACTCTAATGCCCAGTCATGAACATCAAAGGACTCTATTGCGCAGCGCTGCACATTGCATGACTCTACTGCGTAGGCCTGCATATTACAGGACTTTATTGTGCAGTCATGTATCTCGCATGGCTCTACTGCACACACATACACGCTACAGGACTCTACTATGCAGCTCTGCATATTACATGACCCGGATGTGCAGTACTGCGCATTATATGATTATTGTGTCCAGATATGTACATTATATTGTTCTACTGTGCAGCGATGTGCATTACATGGCTCTATTGTGCAGAGCTACACATTACGTGACTCTATTGTGCAGCTGTGCACAGTACAATGCTCTACTATGCAGCACTGTGCGTTGCATGCCTCTACTGCGCACCCCTGTATATTACAGGACTCTGCTGCGCATCCATGTCCATTACATGACTCTACTGTGCATCCCTGCACATTGCATTACCAATGTGCAGCCCTATACATTACATGACTCTACTGTGCAGCCCTAAACATTACAGGGCTCTACTGCGTAGCCTTGTGCCTTATAGGACTCTACTGCGCGGTCCTGCACATCGCAGGACTCTACTGAACAGCCCTGCACATCACATCACACGACTGCGCCTGTCTGTACATAACAGGACAATGCTTCTCAGCTCTGTCCATTACATGACTCTTCTGTGCATGTCTGCACATTACATGAATCTATTGCGCAGTCATGTCTAGTGTAGGACTCTACTGTGCAACCATGTACATTGCATGTCTCTACTGTGCATCCCTGTACATTACATGGCTCTACTGTGCAGCCCTGTGCATTACATGGCTCTGATATGCAGCTCTATACATTACAGGACTCTACTGTGCAGCCATAAACATTACAGGGCTCTACTGCGCAGCCCTGCGCCTTATAGGGCTCTATTGCGCAATCCTGCACACCACATCACATGACTGCGCATGTCTGTACATTACAGGACAATTCTGCCCATCTCTGTTCATTACATCACCCTTCTGTGCATATCTGCACATCACATGAATCTACTGTACATTCATGTATAGTGTAGGACTCTACTGTGCAGCCACGTACATTGCAGGAACCTACCCTGGCGAAAGTATCGGATAGGAATTCCTTCCGAACCAATCCGAAATCATCCGAATCATTCCGGAATCTGTATCCGAACCATTCCGATTTAATTCGAACCAATTCGAAAAAAATGCTACATTTCTTTCGATCCAAATCGGTCAGAAATTAATCCGACTCAATCCGGTTCAATCCGAACTTCCAATCCGAATAAATCCGAACCGAATTTTCAATCCGAACTCGGATTCATTCGAATTGAAAATTCAGTGTATATCAATCCGAGTTCAGATTCATTCGGATTCATTTGGATTAAAACTTTGGTGCGGATTGATTCGGATTGGTTCAAACGAAATGTAGAACTTTTTTCGGATTGGTTCAAATTGACTCGGATTGGTTCGGATACAGATTCCGGAATGATTCGGATTGGTTCGGAGGGAATTCCAATCCGATACTTTCGCCAGGGTACTGGGCAGCCCTGCACATTACGTGACCCTACTGTGCAGCCCTAAACGTTACAGGAATCTACTGTGCAGCACTGCACCATATATGAATCTAATGCACATCCCAGCATATTACATGACTCTATTGTGCAGTCCTGCACATTACAGGACTCTATTGCGCAGCCCTGCACATTACATGTCACTACTGTGAAGGCATGTACATTAAATGACTCTACTGCGCAGTTCTGTACATTACATGACTACTGCGCATCTCTGCACGTTCCATGACTCTACGGTGCATCCCTAAACATGACATGACTCTACTGCGCAGCCCTGCATCTTATAGGGCTCTACTGCGCATCCATGTATGTTGCATGACTCTAATGTGCAGGTGCAGCTATGTACATTACACGATACTACTGCGCAATCATGTATATTGCATGACTTTACTGCACATCTCTGTATGTTATATGACTCTACTGCGCATTCCTGCACAATACATGACTCTATTGTGCAGCCCTGCATCTTACATGACTCTACTTTGCAGCCCTAAATATTACAGGACTCTACTGCGCAGCTCTGTATGTTACATGACTGTACTGTGCATCTCAATATACCACATAAAGGTACTGATCAGCTCTATGTATTGTAAGACTGCACTGCGCAGCTATACGAACCATGTATCTTTACTGCGCATTCCCTGCATATCGGATGCCTCCAATGTGCAGCTTTGTTTATAGTACATATCTACTGCGCACCCCTGCAGGATTGACTTGCAAACCGCTACTGCAGAGCCCTTCACACTACATGACTCTACTGTGCAGCTTAATGCGCCACACAAGGGTACTGCGCAGCTCTATGTACCGTATTGTAGGATTCGACCCCCCCCCCCCCCCCCTCAAATTTATTTCCGCTCTTCCCTCTCCCATCCCCTCTCCTAGCCACCACTTACCGCCCCTCGTCTCGTCATCATCATCATTCTGTCCTCTCTCTTTCTCTCTTTCTCCCTACTCTCTCCTCTCTTGAATCATAACATTCCTAGACTTATTATATACTCTAGGGATTTGTGATATAATTTTTATATGCTGATATATTAGAAAGTATTTTCAAGAAAATACACAAAATACCTCAACTACAAAATACAATTCTTACATGTATTTCAAATAATATTTCAAAATACTCACATGTATTATTTTGTAGGCGTATTTGAACTACATCAGCTAATTGTATTTTCCCCGTGATGTATTAGAACTAATACAATTTTTGTGAAATACTACCCAGCTCTGATTTTTACCTATCTCTTACGGTTTACGAGATAATTGTTGTTAAAAATAACAATAATGGAAGGTTTCCCTCAGGTCCCAGTGGAACGTTCCTGGAACGTTCCAAGCGGCGGACATTTTACACGTTCCAAGAACGTTCCGTGCTATTAGGGTGAGGAAAAATTCAAGGACGAGTAATCGAGATCCACTTTACAGATGATTTTGCAAAGCGCAACATGTGACTTGCTGTTAAAATAGTCTCGCAACTTTATAACTTGTGACTTACACAGTTTCTTGATATCTACAACGCCTCTACCGTCTCTATATTGTGGTAAAACTACCGTTTTAATCGCTGAATTACTTTGGCGCATTCGGTGCTTTGATTAAGAAGTAAAAAAAATTGCACACGTATAAAAAGTATAAAAAATCTGAAGACATACAAATTTTTTTCGATGAGCTTTCCTCCAAAGGCGCTTTCTCCAAACATATTGCTCATAAAATGTCAAGGCATTCAGCTTTGTCCTTTATAGAATTTGAAATTCTTTATTTCAATTTAAAATTGATTAAATATGGAATTTTTCAATTTTGAAAGACTAATGTAAATACAGTTTGCAATTCCTCAATGTGAAATTCTTTAATTTTAAAAGAATTAAATTTGAAATAATGACAATTTTATCGATTTTATATTTCTCCGGGGTTTTTCTCCATGAAAATAAAAATTTTCACTGAAACTTTGGAAAATGGTAAAGGACATGGAAATGAATGTCAGTGCACAGTTTTTTCATATTATTTGTATAATTTCCCAAAGTTTCACGAAAAATATATATTATGTATGTGAAAAAAAACCTGGGAAGCAAAAAGAATTGATAAAATTGTTACATCAAAGGTATAATCACTTAGGATTCAAAATTCACTCTTCAAATATAAATTTAGTAATATTAGAATTTTTAATTTTCCCCGCCTGATTCTTTTTCATTTTGCGCATGCGTGAAGTTAGTGATTTTTTGCTCGAATGTTGGCTCTACAAAAATTAGGTCTTTCAGGTGGGGTGGGGGAAATCCAAGATGTGTGCATGCTGAGGGCCAAACAATAATAATACTAGTTGCATAACACAATACTTTATTTTTTTAATATCTTATAGAAAAAAATGATTTTTCACCATAAGCGTATTTGGAAATTATTTTTTAATTTTCAAAGACTATTCAATTAAATAATAAAATCGATAACAAAACTGTAGCGATTTTATCATTTAATAAAATACCATTTTGATAATTAAAAATAATATCCAGATACACTTATGGTGAAAAATAATTGTTTTCCAAGTTATAAAAAGAAATTAAGTTTCATCCCTCAGCGTGCAGACATCTTGCCAGCTGACGTCACATCATGAAATACCTAATTCCCGCCGAATCTAGTGATCCTCAAGGTCTAAATCTAGGGAATTTCTTCGTCGCCATTTTAATGTTTTCAGCTTTGTTGATGCTTGCGTTGCCAGCGCTTCTACTCCAAATTTGTGTTTTGGTTTCCGATCAAATTTTGAAGACAAATATTTACATTAGAATGTACGAGTGACTACAATAGTGCAGGATGTTCATTAAACAGGTATTTAGCCAAATTTATTCAATTATTCTTTAAAATACAAATTTCCTATCGATTCTAGTCTTCCAAAACTCCGACAGCTTTGCTAGCTTTTATAATTTTTAGGTTATAATTTACAATGTTTTATTCTAAATTCGTGGTTTTTCGTATAATTCTGAAAAATTTTCATAATATTTCCGATAATATATTAAGTACAAATACAATGTGAAGTTGGCTGCATTGGTTTTTAGTTTTAATATCGGGTTATCTTCGTCTACATTTTGGCATTTGACGTTTCGTCTTGTCAGATGGCTTTTACTTGAGTTTTACAATATTTAGGCTACTTTAGTCATTTTTGGATCATTTTGATATTAAACCTTGAAGTTTTTGTTTAATTAGCCACATTTTTTTGTAGATTTGTAACAAAACTGCTGTCAAAAGTCCAAATTCAGTGTTCTTTTGGAATTAAGAATTTTGTAGATTGTCGGTTTAAAGTTTGCAGATTTTAAATATCCTATTCGGTTTGCTGAATTTGAAATAGTTAAGAAATTGCAAACATAGTCCAGATTGTTTAAGTAGTTTCACAATTTTAATTAAATTTATAAATTAATGTCGCATTAATAGTTCAAAATCGATCATTTAAAGTTCATATATTGTTCAATTAATTATTTTTGGGATGCTGAAGTAAATATTTCCAATAACAATTTTTAATTTCAAATTAAAAATAGAATTTCAAACACTTTCACTATGAATTAATTACTAATCTTTGCATTTTAACAATACGAACTCAAGAAATATTCGCACTAAAATAAAGAATTAACTCATTATTACTCTGAAAAAAAATTTCAAATAAGTAATTTCTAAAAGCATTTTTTTTATTTTAAGCGAAATATTTGACAATTTAATGTCGAGGTTGTTCAAAGTACAATAGTATTTTCGAAGGTTAAAGCGTTTAAGTAATTTGATTTAATATTTAAGTAATTTTGCATTGCACAATTTTAAATAGCAAATCAGAAAATGTTCATAAATTAACAAAATTAAACTGAGACTTTCCACATGAAACAAATTTTCAATCTTTAAGAGTTAAATAATATAGGAAAATTAAATCTTCGAAAATTAGAATATTAAAATTTTTACATTTTCGATGGAATCATTTGAAATTTTGTTTTCGTAACAGAGAAAAATGTTTAATTTTTTACTTTTTGAAAATGAAACTATTACAAATGAGAGAAGTATAGCATTTCAAAATTAAAAATGTTAAGCCTGACAAATCAAATAATATAAAACTGTGGCATTGATAATTACTTAAACAAATTGTTTTATGTTTCTCAGTTGTGTGCCCTTCGCTCGCAAATGTTTTGTTACCAAATTTTTTAAATTTAAATACTCAAGTAAAACGTGATTGATGGTAAAATATTAGAAATTTTTCTGATTCTAACTGTTTTTGAAAAACGAAATTAATTTATAAGTTTTAAATAAACAAAAAGAAAAAACCCGAGAGAAAATTAATAGAATCCTTTCAAAAAATATTCTTTCATTGAAACCGCAACAAAATAATGTGTTAATTTTTATTATTATTTCAGGTTATTATTCAAGGCTTCAAGTCCTACAGAGAACAGACTGTCGTCGAACCTTTCGATCCTAGGCACAATGTAGTTGGTACGTAATTTTAAAAAATGCTATACAAATTAAATTAAATTTCTGAAACGCTAAAATTCAATTAATATACCGTCAATCTGAACTTATTAATAACATTCTAGTTGGAAGAAATGGTTCAGGGAAGAGTAATTTCTTCTACGCAATTCAATTCGTCCTCAGCGATGAATTTTCTCACCTTCGACCGGAGCAGAGGCAAGCTTTATTGCATGAAGGAACAGGACCTCGTGTAATATCCGCTCACGTGGAAATTATTTTTGACAATGCCGATGGAAGACTTCCGGTAAGATTTGTCAGATTTTTCCTAAATCAGCATTTCGAACAGTAATTAACTATATAAGAATTTAAATATAATTATATGAAAAATTAATTAAAAACTCTTTAACAGATCGATAAAAATGAAGTTTATTTGCGGAGAGTCATTGGCTCGAAGAAAGATCAGTATTTCTTGAACAAGAAGATTGTGACCCGTAGCGATGTAATGAATTTGTTGGAATCGGCTGGATTTTCCAGGTCGAATCCTTATTACATTGTAAAACAGGGAAAGGTGCGTCTATTGAATTTTTAAATACTTGTCAGATCGTTACATCTTCTAATAGATATTTTTACTTGTGAATCAAATATGAATAGAATATTTTAAGTTATCGAATAATTATTCCGTAGATTAACCAAATGGCTACCGCCCCCGATTCTCAGAGGTTGAAACTTTTGAGAGAAGTTGCTGGTACAAGGGTTTATGATGATCGGAGGGAGGAATCCAAATCGATTTTGAAAGAGACTGAGGGCAAGGTTGAAAAAATCGAAGATTTCTTGAGAACAATTGGTATGTTTATTTATTTTGAACCCTAGAATGCATATGTCATAGGCATTTAGAAGATCTAGGCAGTCAGCCGACTGCCGGCGTTCAGAAGAATTTAGAAGGGAATCTTTACTTGGTGTCCAACCAAGTGCCTGATTTATTTAAGCATTCAGAAAAATACACAGCCATCCTTCAAAAGGCGTGGCGCGCTTTAGGCAATTAGAAGAAACCAACCATAGAGCATTAAAACACACATTAAATGGCTATCTAACATTGTATTTTTATTTTCATCTAATTAATGTTCAATTTTCAACCAGAGAATATGAATTTTCAACAAAAAAGTCCATTTTCAACCAATCCGTTGAATGTTATTTTTGAGCCGAAAACACAAATTTTCTACAAAACAGTTGAATTACCAACAAAAATTTAATTTTCAACCGAAATGGATTAATTTTTATACAGACAGTTGCATTGTTAACCAAAAAATATAAAATTTGTACAGAAAGAGGAGAATTTACAACCAAAAAAATTTTATAGTCAAGAAAGGAAAAAATAAACAATTATCATCGTTATAAGCAAAAGCAAAATTTTCCTTTTATATAGCATTTTTAAACACCGAAAGATTTATTTTATGCGGAAAAGTTTAATTTTATCAGGAATAATATCCTGACACAATAGATTGTCATTCTGAAAGAACTTTAATTGTTATAAACACGTTTTATAAACAAATGAACATTACTATTACTATAAGCAAAATATTATTATTCAATAAGGCGTTGTACATATAGTACGAAAGGCGGTTTTCTTTTGTTTAAATAAATATGAGAATAAAGTTTCCGTTAAGTCAAAAAGGACACAAAGATACAAACAAAAGAAAAACACGTTACGTAATATATGTGCGATCCCTAACTCTTGAGAATAAAATGAAAAAAAAACGTTTTTCTTAATTATTGCTACTTCAAGCGGTAAAGCGAAAATATTGAAAATTTTGCTTAAATTTTTATAAACCATCAAACTTACACTACCAGTCAAAATTAAATTTGCATCACTGAACTTCGAATCGGAAAAATTCGAAACTTCGCAGAATTATAGTTTGGGATTGTAGCTTTAAAATGAAACCAATATCAACAAGAAGTTTCAACTAGTTTACGAAATATAATAAGTGTAGTCGGGTACTCCAGATAAAAATGATGCGATTAACGGGTGATCGCTGGCGCTATGCAACGAAAAAATGCAGGCCTCGGACTCATCACACTGTTGACACCATTTGACACTTTTTTTTAGTTATTACATTATTTTGCTACTATTTCGAAAAAAAATACACTAAAGATACTATTTTCTCATAATTGTCTGATAATGCCAGTATTCTTTTAGTTTTTCTTGAAAAATATTTTTGAACTTCTTCGCTAATCGTACGAAGATGAATTTTTAACCAAATGATCGAATTTTTAAACAAAAAAGATTAAACATCAACCTAAACAAGTTGCATTTTCAACCAAATAATTAAATTTTCAACAAAATATTTGAGTTTTAAAAAAAAGTTAACAAAGTAGTTCAACTTTCAACCAAGTAGTTGATATCTTAACCAAGAAAATAGGTTCATTTTAAATAAAAAAAGTTGAAATGGACCGAAAAGGACAAACTTCCTACAAAATAGTTGAATTCTCAACCAAAACAGATTCATTTTCAACCAAATAGTTGCATTTTTAAGCAAAAAGCTCAGCTTTCTACAAAACAGTTGAATTTTCAACCAAAAAGATGAATTTTCAACACAGAAGATTGATTTTCTACTAAAAAGGATTAATCATCAATCAAATACATCAATTTTTAACCAAATAGTTGAATTTTCAAACAAGAAGATTAATTTTCTACCAGAAAAGACGAATTTTAAATAAATAGTTTAAACAATGGATGTGATGTTAGTCCAAATTTTATTTAATTAATTTTTAGTTTATATTTGTCTCGTTTCTAATATTTTTTAACTAAATAGTTCGATTTCTAAACTAAAAAATTGTCATTAAGGAGAATTAATTTTCAGTGAAAAAAAACTAATGGTCTACGAAACAATTTAATTTTGTTCCAAATAGTTGAATTTTCAAGCCAAAAAGGCGAATTTTGTACAAAACAGTTCAATTTTCAGTTTAAAAAATTAATTTTTAACCAAAAAACAAAACGAATTTTCAACTAAAATGATGAATCTTCGACCAAAAATATGAACCTTTAAAAAAGCAGTCAAATTTTCAACCATGGAGTTGAATTTTCAACAAAAAAATTGATTTTCAAACAAAAAAGGCTAATTACTAATTAGAAAGTTGCATTTTTAACCAAAAAGGTGAAGATTGTACAGGGAGACATGAATTTTCAAACCAAAAAGATTTGTTACTCAAGAAAGAACTTTTTAACAAATTGGTTGAATTTTTAACAAATTGGTTGAATTTTCAACAAAATAATTCAATTTTTGTACCAAATAATAGAATTTCTAATTGAAAAGAATAATTCTTAACCAAAAATTTAATAGTAAACTTTTCAATCGAAAATAATGAACTTTCAGCCAAAAATAGTTAGATTTTCTTATTGGGTTCTATTAATTCAGTTCGCATTTAATAGGAAAAACGAGAAAAAGAGGGTAATAGGGAAAAGACTGTGAAGCCTGTGATTAATAAATAGGCATTTCGATAATTGATAGACTAAAGAATACCATTTAAAATAAACATTGAAGTTCATTTTGAATACTTTTAAAATATTAGGTTAAAAAAGTGGAAATTTTGCTTCAAAATTAAAGTTAATTTTCTACTGCACACTTTTTGATTTCGGATTACACATAAGTGTAATACTTGAACAATTTTATGACACTATTTTTAAAATTTTGTGAAATTATTTGCACTATTTGTTATCTCTGAAGTGAGTCCGAGGCTTGAAGATGTGACAATCTTCCGTTAATGGCGTGATTTTCGGCTCGAGCATACGTTCACATTTATTATAATATTGTTCTTGATTTTATTTTGAGGCTAAGATTCGAAGCTATAATTTTGCGAAGTTTCGAATTTCCCCCTTCATTTCCTTAAAAACTGTATCGTTTCCAATTTGAGTAATAAAATTTTCCAAAATCGAAAACTATACCCATCTTTCTCACATGGTATCTCCGTTTCTATTTATCTAAAATACTTCATATTCAGCTCATTTGAAAGGCACTTTCATAAGCTTTTCAACTGGTTTTAAAAACCAATTCTAACTAAATCTTTCACGAAGTTATCTACTTTCTGAGACAACCATATTTTTAATACGAGTTTTGTAAGTGAACGCACAATGTTGAACGGAGATGTAGCGTAAAGTTTCTGTTTTTTCATTTTTTTAAAGGCTGTATTGTTTTAAACATTTTAATTTTGTTTTTTGATTCTAATGAGGGATATCACACTCTTCTGAAATTCAAAAAATACGCGAGATACGAAGAAAGTTTACATCACAAAGTTGTTCCCCTTTAAACGCTCTACAAAATGATCCCCTTCAACTTTTTGATTTATTTGGTCCCGTTTTCGAAATAATTGCATACATGGAATATTCACTTTTTATTTAAATTACTATTTTTACTTTCCGTCTCTTTAAATACGCATCGGTATCGCGTGAGGTCACCTTGAATAGGTCCGATGTTTGGTTTGAGTAAAACAATATTTAGCTTAGTTGTATTTAAAATGAGTTTTTTTCAAATAAGTAAATAAATGATTCCAGAGGAGCGTTTAAAAACACTCGAAGAAGAGAAAGAGGAACTGAAAGAGTATCAACGCTGGGACAAGCAGCGTCGATGTCTAGAGTACACGATTCATGAACGCGAACTTAAAGAAAATAAGAGGAAGCTTGACGAACTCGAAACATCTCGTGCAAATAGCGGAGCTGAACAAGCAAAACTTTGTGCGGATGCCAAAAACGCTCAGGAACAAGTACGTGCCGCCACGAAACGATTGAAGGAAGCCAAGAAGGAAGTGCAAACCGCCAAGGAGGAACGCGACACCCTCAGGTAAAATAATGACTTAACAACTTGTCCGCCAGCTGACTGTTTTTTGCTAGAATTCGGATACTTTTGTCATATTTTACAAGTTATTATAAATTGTAGCAAAAAATTACAATTTGCATATTATTTTACATTACTGTAATTTATTGTCTTTTATTGTGAAAAAAATGTCTGTTTAAATCTTTTGTTAAATTTTTGAAATTGTCGCGAAATCTTTCAAAAAAAAAGGTAATCTTCTGAAATTTTTGTGAAATTTTTCTTCGTAAATCTTATGAAATCATTTAAAATCTTTGTAAGATTCTGAACTTTTTACAAAATTTTTGTGAATTATTTGAAATTTTGGTGAAGTGTTAGTGTGAACTCCTCGAGAAAATTAACAAAATGTGAATTAATGTAGTGCGGAGCAGCAGCAGCTTTTGAAGGAGAAGACAAAATTAACACTAACGATCAACGATTTGTTGGAAGAAGTCAAGGGTGACAATGACAGTCGTAAGAGGGCTCAACAAGAGTTGGAGAAACTCAAGGCGAATATCGCCGAGAGGGAGAGGGAACTCGAAGCAATCAAGCCTGAGGTAGAGTAAAAGAAAAGTTAACAAAAAATCTGGAAACTATCAATTTTCGATATAAATTGTAATCCGTTTTTTTCCTGTAGTATGAAGAGATGAAGCGCGTTGAAGAAGAATGCACGAGAGAATTGGCCCTGAAAGAACAGAAGCGCAAGGAATTGTACGCGAAGCAAGGAAGAGGTTCACAATTCACGAGCAAGGTAATTAAATCTCTAAGTAAATTTGAAATAGATGTTAATTTAATAAATATCTGATTAAATATTTTAACCACTGGTATGAATTTGAACGAATTTTTTAGGACGAGAGAGACAAGTGGATCCAGAATGAATTAAAACAGTTGACCAAGCAGATCAGAGATAAGGAAGAACATCAGAGAAAAATCAGCGAGGATCTGAAGAAAGATGCGGAGAAGCAGATCGCTTTGGAGAAGAAGATTGAGGAATATACTCGCGAAATGGAACAGCAGAGGAAATCAATTGATGATCACAACAAACAATACTATGATCTGACGAAGGCGAAGGACCAATGCCAAGCAACGCGCAAAGAACAGTCAGTATTTTATTATTTCTTTAGAATTCAGGGATCCAATTTGAATGATACAACTATAAGTATGTCAAGTGCAAAACAATTTTAAGGGCTTCTAATTAGAGATTTTCTAACTTTTAAGGCTTGGAATTTGAATTTATTCGCATTTAATGACTGGAAATAATATCAGGAAGTGAATCAGACATATCTAACCATAATTTTCTAGTGTCAATAAAAACTGAAAAATCATATTTAATTGCATTTTTAGAAGTAGAGCTATCGCGTGAATATTTTAGTGCATTATTATGGTTTTAGGTGGCAAAAAAGTATTTATTGTTCATTCGTTTTGAAATTAGTATAGTTTATGCCTGAAAAATTTGCTGTTGGACAGTAAGAAATCAGATTTTGATTTTTTTTTAATTTAACCTAATTCAGCAATTGTAAATACAATATATGGTAGTATTATGGAATTCTTACGAAATAAGTAATCTTATCAACTCTTTTTTTGTATTCTATAATTGCATATTTACAACTTTTTCTCTAGATATTATTATGACTATCGCATTTTGATCCTTAAATTTTGTTAGAAATTCTTAGATTCAGTTAAAAATTAACGAATGTTTAAGACCATTTAAAAAATTCCAGTATACTCAAAAACTTTCAATATTCAAGAATATTTAAATATAGTCAAAGAATATGGTCATTCACTTTTTTAATATAAATTGACTCAAAGAATTTAAATGTGAAACTGACACCTAACTTTGTTTATTCAATGATTTATACTTAATACCTAATTCAAAAGTGACAAACTATCAACCGGAAATGTAAATTTTTAAAAAGTCATGTGGCGCCCTCATGACACGAAACACGTAGTGGCGTCATTTGCTTTTAAATTGGAAGATGATACATGTATCAGCTCGATAAAAACCATGAAAATAATTAATGATCAACATTTTTTAGCTAGGATGATTTTTTTTATCATGGATCAGTATTAGAGCACCCGGTGGTAGTCGGGTAAAAATAGCTAAGAAGATATATATAAAAGTCTGACTGTTACTATTTTGTGAAGATGTCAGTTATGCTTCGAATATTCCATACTCATATCATTAATCTGAATATTTCTTTTCCAGCGAACTACTTTATCAGGAATTTCTAATTTAAATATAACAGTATTTGCACGGTTTTAAAAAGAAAAACATACATAAAACATTATTATTTTGCGCTTCCAGTTTTTTTCAGTTTATAAGAAAATTTATTTAATTAGGTTATTTAATTTAATCTTTAATATTTTTTCCAGATATCGACAAGAAAGTGTATTACAACTAAATCTGTCGGGTCTGAAAGAAGATTTGGCAAAAGCTGATCAGAGTTTGAGGTCTATGGCTGGAAAACCGATTCTCAACGGAAGGGACAGTGTTCGCAAAGTTCTTGACACTTTTAGGTATTTTAATGAAAAAATAAATTTAAATGAAAAATTGGAATTTCCAAATGGACAATCTTTACTGATCTAACATAATTTTAGACAAAGACCAGACATGGCGCATGAGGTTAGCAGTTATTATGGACCCGTGATAGAAAATTTCGAGTGCGATCAGAGCGTCTACATGGCAGTGGAAGTAACGGCCGGAAACCGGCTTTTCCATCACATCGTCGAGACTGACAAATTCGGCACAAAAATCCTGAAGGAGATGAACAACCAGCGATTGCCTGGGGAAGTTACGTTCATGCCTTTGAATCGGCTGCATGTCAAAATTCAGGACTATCCAAGAACGAGCGACGCTATTCCGATGATATCGAAGTTGAACTACGATCCGAAATACGACAAGGCATTACGGTAAAACAAATAAATAAAACATTCGTAGTTTCTTGAGCTACCGAGCTGTAAAAAGAATCGAAACATTTATCTTACCAAATAAAAATCAATTTATATTTAATTATTTATGTACCTTCAGATATATTTTCGGAAAAACCCTAATCTGCCGAAACTTGGAGGCAGCTACGAGTCTCGCACGAACTTCCGGGTTGGATTGTGTTACTCTAGAAGGAGATCAAGTTTCTTCCAAAGGTTCTCTTACCGGGGGTTACTTCAACAGTAACAGGTCACGTCTCGAGATTCAGAAGACGAGGTCGGAGCTCATGGCCCAAATCAACACTTTGGAGACTCAGTTGGCCACTCTGAAGGACGAGATCAGAAAAGCTGATCAAAGCATCAGTTCTTATGTTAGCGAAATGCAGAGGACGGAGACTAAGAATAGCAAAGCCAAGTTAGTAGATTCTTTTCATAATTTAATTTCTATCATTCTTTTTTTCCCTTTTCTTTTGGTCTTATTAAATCAGGGTGGTCACTAAAATCTAGAAAAAAAAAAGATTCCCGGTCACAGTACATTCCAAATTCTGAATTCAAAGAATTAAACATTAATGTTCAGAAATGTATAATTTCAAAATTATATAAATTAAAATGAGTAGCATCAAAATCTTCAAATAAAATTTTCTCTATTATTGTATTGAAATCCATTAAAATTAAAAATTTTCTTACTATGAAGCTGTTACGTTTAAAAAAATTTCAATATCATGCATTCAAAGCAGAAATTTTTGTTATTTGTAATGTTGCAAATTAAACTTGTATAAAGTCAAAACACTTACAATTAGATAATGATACATTTTAAATGCTTAGATTGGTACAATATCAAATTAGAATTCTTCAAAATTATGCAATTTAAAAACGAATACCTGTGCAATTGTACAATTTTAATGCCCTCAAAAATTAGCAATGCCGAATATATATTCAAAACTGTAAATTTTGTAATTTTTAATGTGCCCACTAAAATTTTACAAATTTTGAAGCCTCTAAAATTAAATTTGAAAGAATCCCGCAAGTTCTTTTTGGAAATTGGTTTTCTGCAGTACTACAACATATATCAAATTGGGCAAAAACCGAAACCCAATTTTCAGAAGAAAATGCGGGTTCCTCTGAAGAGTTCAAAACTGAACTGTAAATTAAAGCATTCGACATGGAAATACTCTTCTAAGTTCAAAGTATTTAAAGTAAAATATGTGTTTAATTAAACTATTCGGTATTGTGCTTTTTCAAGATAAAAGCCATCAAAATTTAATAATTTATATTTTGAGACCTTTAAACTTAACAATTTCAGTACCTACTAACAATTAAAAACTGCATTGAAATTTGTTTGTCTTAGCGTGCCTGGAGTTATTGAATAATATTAAATTGAAACTCAGAGATTTTTATTATCTCTTAAATTAAACAAACAGTATTAAGGAGTAAAAACGGGAAATTCTTCATTTTTAAACTGCACACTTTTTAAATTTGAAAATTCTCGAAATTAAACATCTTAAACTTAAAGCTTCCAAAATTTTATATTGGAATTTTATACATTTAAAAAATTTAATTTCTTGTAATATTTTGTGAAGTTTCAAGTTTATAAGTACTTCCGGTGAAAAATGTACTTGTCACTTTCAAAATTGAAAAATTGTAATTAGCAAGCCTTCAAAATTGAACGATACCGAACTTCGTTTAAAACTGGATAATTTTGATAGTGCTATTGTAAAATGAAGTATGTACTTTTTATCCTGAAACCCTCTTAGTTGAATTATTTTAATTTGAGCCGTTTTAAATTAATATAATTGTCCAGTTATAACTTCTGGTTTTCAGGATTCAACATTTTCGATTTTAGTTGCAAAATTAAAACTTACAACATGGAAGAACTGAAAATTGTAGCTTTTAACATTAAAAATGCAGCACTCTGAAATTTCAACCTTTCGCAATATTAAACAAATGTTTTAAAAATTCAGCTTTCGATTTGTAATAGTTTCATTTTGAACTTTCAACTTTAAAGTTGTTTCAAATTGCACTACTCAATATTGAGGAATTTATATTCGTCATTTATATACATACATAATTTGTTAAATTTCAAACTATTAACTTTAAGATTGTGTATTATTATATATATTTTAGTTTTAAAATATTCTATTTGAAAGGATTTCACGTCAAAATGGTTCAATTACAAATGTTAAAGAGTTAAAAGTGAATATTAAAAAAAATTAAAGCCATCAAAATTAAATAATTTTAAAGAACGAGGGTCATTTTTTGGACGCAGGAAAATATATACTTTTTAAACTAATAAAGGCCTGAAATTCAAAATCAAATTTAATTAAAGTTACTGTTTTAATCTCATATATAAATACGATGAATCATGTGCACATTGTTGCGATTAGAGAAACAATTATTTTGCCAAAAATTATGTATCTGGAAAAAAAATTTTTCTGTGAATTTAAGAATTTAAATGATATCATCAGTCATGTACGAGTATTATGAAAGAAAAAACATAATTTTGTATAGAAAAAATGTAAGACATACGAAAAATAATTATTTTTACAATATTTTTTGTAATTGAATTTTTTCTTACCGTCGCTTCTTATCAATTTAAAAAAATGGTTGAATTTTAATAAACCATGACATATTTTTTTAGGAGAAACATTGCCTACAACTATACTTTTTCTAGTTTTGAAAACAAGTCAAAAATCTTCAAATGTAGTTACTTATTTAAAAAATGTTTTCTTTAAAAAAAAATGTTTTAACGATTTCAGCCGTAGAAAAATTTACTTCCAAAATTATAAACAGTAGAATTGCAGAGAATATTTTCCTCCAAAAAAGAAACCATCCTTTATTATAAGATTTCTCAAAAATTGATAAGATGCGATCGTAAAAAAATTTAATTGCAAAAAACATTGTTAAAATAAATTTTTTTGTAAGTTAAAAATTTTGTTATTGAAAATAATGTTTTTTATCTGAAATTACATCATTGGTAATATTATTCTGATTCTTAAAAGCACAGAGTAACTATTTTTTCAGAGATATGTTTTTTGACACATCTATTTTAAGTTCTGTACATTTACTCGATTGATCAAACATTTAAGTTTAATTTTTATTTTTTTATTTTATAGGAAGTAACCATTTTTATTTACAAATTAAACATTTTTAACTGAAAGTCTCAAAGCTTTAAAATTTGGTATGCTTATTGTGCGATATCAAATTAAAACATTAGATATTTTATAGAATATTTTTAATTGAACTCATTCAAATGTATAATTTATGTTATGCCAATAAGGTGATACGTATTAAAAGTGATTGGATCAGTTTTTCTACGAAAAATTAGAAAAATTGTCGATGAAAAAATAAATGTTCTGTCAGTTCAAAAAGTGGTGGATTCAGTAAATTAATAACTCCATTTCAATTTATAGAGACATTTACGACAAAATGAAGGCTGAAATTCGAATGATGAAGGAAGAATTGAGCGCGATAGAAAGGTATCGAACCCCGAAGGAGAGAAGCTTAGCTCAATGCACGGCGAATTTGGAAGCTATGCGAGCAACTAAGGAAGGATTGGAAAGTGAATTGCACCAGGACTTGATGGCACAACTTTCCCACGCTGATCAGCATCAAGTTAGTTACTTTACATTCTTCAATTGCAATTCCTTAGCGCTTCAAAATCTGAACTACTTGTTCGAAATTTTTAATTTTATTCACATTCAAGACTTCTCTTTCTGCTTAGGTTGATACTCTCAATGACGATATCAGACGTCTTACAAAGGAGAATAAAGAGGCTTTCGCGAAGAGAATGAGACTGGAGGCTGAGAAGAACAAGTTGGAAAACTTGCTGACAAACAATCTGGTGCGTCGTCATGACGAACTTGTTCAAGCTTTGCAAGAAATTTCGGTGCAGGATCGACAAAGGCAGCTGGATTCGTGCAAAGCACAACTTGCTGATATCGAAAAGAGACTTGTTAAGGTCAATGCCGATTTTAAGGCTCAGAACGAGAAAGTGACGAGTGCGATGAAGAGGGTACGATATTAAAAAAAAAGATTTAAATCTTTTTTTCATTTAATCTACTTGAAATTTAAATTCTTATTTTATTATTGCAGCAAAAATCCGAATCAAACGAAGTAGAAAAGTGGAAAGTGAAAGAAAAGGAAGCGCAAGAGAAGATTGAAGCCGACGCGAAAGACTTGGAGAAGCTCGCGAGCAAGGCGAATATCCTCCAGCAGAAAATTACTGAATGCACGCAGAAAATCACAGAACTCGGTGCATTGCCGAGCCACGAAGCTTATTCCAAGTTTAGTTCAATGTCGACCAAGCAGCTCTTTAGGGAAATGGAAAAGGCAAACAATCATCTGAAGAAATACAGGTATAATTAAAAAAATATTATCCTTGATAAGTATTAAAGTCGAAGAGAAATAATATAAAAATTTTATTTTTGCTTGTTAGCCACGTAAACAAAAAGGCCTTGGATCAGTTCATGTCCTTCAGCGATCAGAAAGAAAAGCTTGTGAAGCGAAAAGAGGAATTAGATCGTGGAGACGAGAAGATTAAAGAACTGATGTTTGTCCTTGAACAACGCAAATGCGAGGCTATTCAATTTACTTTCAAACAAGTGAGCAAGTATTTCAGCGAAGTTTTTAAGAAACTTGCACCTTCCGGCCACGCTCAGCTGGTAATGAAAACAGCTGATGGTGAAGAGGGCGGCGATGATCCTCCGCCTGAAGTTGCTGATTCGGATAGATTTATCGGCGTTGGTATGTATTAAAAAAAGCGGGAAATCAGAAATGTTTTCTTCAGAGTTGAGTGGCAATTCTGTATTTCCTACTTTATGTGCAATTTCGTTATTCTGAACTTTTTAGGTATTCGAGTCTCATTCACGGGCCACAAAGCGGAGATGAGGGAAATGAATCAACTATCAGGAGGACAGAAATCTCTCGTCGCTTTGGGTTTGATTTTCGCAATTCAAAAATGCGACCCGGCGCCATTTTATCTTTTTGACGAAATTGATCAGGCGTTGGACGCCCAGCACAGAAAAGCTGTCGCTGATATGATTCACGAACTCAGTTCGGACGCACAATTTATTACAACTACTTTCAGGCAAGTATTTTTTGAACATATTGTACAAGATGTCTGCCAGGCCGGGAAAAGACCGGGAATTTTGTTAAAACGAACAATTAAAAAGACTTTATTGTCGATAATGACGATAAAATAAATTATGTTTGCAATTTTTGGTATCTTTTGAAATCATTGAAATATGGTATACACGCAAACTCGTAAACTAGTATTCATCTGAAATTGTAAATATATATATTTTTTTAATCAAAGAGAGAAAGATTTACGTTTTAAAATGAAAATATAAAAAATGTAATTATGATTTGGAACGGAGGATTTTGGAGGAGATATCTATAATTCAGAATTTGAAAAGGGAATTTTCTAAAAGAATTATTATGTTTCTGACTTTGGACAGGGAATTTTGGAAAAGAATGATAATTTTGAGTTGGAAAGAAGTATAATTTTTACTTGGAACAGTGAATTTTCGAGAAAGGAAATTTACGAAGAAGAATTATAATTCTGAATTGGGGTAGGGAATTATTTTAAAAAAATCGAATTTTGACTTTGAATGGGGAATTTTCGAAAAGAACTATAATTCTGACATGGAAATTTCAAAGAGCAGTATAATTTCCAGACCGGAAAAATAAAACATTCTCGAGAGATAACTGGAAATTTAAAATCATCCGTCGGGTAGACACTTGTAAAATAATGATAGCTGTAGTGGTATAGGAAAATTCAGGGATTTTTGTTTTGTGGTGGTTGAACCTGTTTCGTGACATGTGCAGTTGGAAAATTCCCCACGGGGATTTTAACTGCGCATGCGTCGCGGAAGGCTCGCCATATATGCCACACAAAAATCACCAGAATTTACAATGCAATCTTTAGATTACATTCTGGCAAATCCTAAGTTGTATATATGAGTATTGAGTATGAATTATAATTTGGAGATAGAAAAGTTTTAAACTTACCTATTATAAACCCACAGGCCTGAGTTGCTTCAACACGCAAACAAATTTTACGGAGTGAAGTTCCGAAACAAGGTTTCTCACGTGGAATGTGTGACTCGGGAGGAAGCAGCTGACTTCGTAGAAGATGACACAACCCATGGATAATCAGTTTTGCGATTTTTTTTCAATCAAGAACTTTTCAGAGACTTTTATGAAAAGTGCGGGGTCCCAAATTTTTTATTCGTTTGGAACACATGCTGCAAATTTGTCGTGGACTACGTCTCTTATTTTTTCTAAGGATCAATCAATCATGTAATTTCAGTCCGTTCAGTTCTGTTTCGAAAAAGACGAAGAGTAATCAAGAATTATGAGTTTTAATTTTTTACGAATGTATTAGTTTAGCATGGATAGGATAATATATTTGTTAAGTAATGGAAAATCGTAATTATGTTTGTAGCCTTAAGCTGAGACGCAAAACGAAACGATCAGTGTTTTAACTAAATGTCTTGGATAAAGTACTTTTGCTTATATAATAAGAAAGTCGTTTTATTTACATTCCCTTTCGATTTTAAAATATGAGCATTAAAAAAAAACGAATATTAGGGTGCCGACATGAGCTGCTCCTGAACACGTGTTGCATTCGCGGGTCTTATGAATAAGTCGGTAAGTAAGGAACCTCAAAATTTAATTTTCTACTCTCGTCTAAACTCTTTTCTTTGAACTACTGACTGCCACTGTTTTTATATTTAAATTAAAAGACAATCGATTCGAAGGGGATTCAGATTGCGTTGTTTTTGGAGGGAATTTTAAAAGGTGTGCAAAATTTGGCAGAAAGGAGGATTTTCGGAACGCGGGTGGTATATTGATCAAGAGGTGAGTGACGTCATCGAGGATCACGCCACATACCCGCCCAGGGAATCCCGTCTTCCCATTGGTCCATGTGCTATCTCGCTACCTAAACGACCCGAAACCGTCTTTATATTCAAGCCTGAATTGCTCCTTTGGTTGAAAATTTGCTGGGGAAATTACAGCGACGTAGATTTGCGTTCTACTTTTCATTTCGAATTTACACAACCGGTTTTCTATTTTCAGTTTCTTGATTGCCTACAAATTACGAAAAAAGGAAAGTTAAGTTTTCTTTTGTTTATAAATCTGAATCCGTTATTATCAGAAGGATATCTTGGAATTTGCAATGCACAGTTAATATACGTATGACTGCAAATGAATATATGTATTATCTTACATGTAAAACTTTTAAGCTTTAAACATTGAATTGAATGTGTCAAAATAAAGCGTTAAGAATTAGGCAGTTTCGATTTCAAAGCTGTTTGAAGTAAATAATCTCAAATTTTACTTGTTTGGGAGTTTACTTTCTATAAAATAATTGTTATTTTCTTTCAATCTAAATAACAAAATAGAGGATATTAAAAGCAGTTTTATTTATTCATTGTCAGGATTGCTACAAAATCCCAATTTCGAAATTCCCTGACCAATTTTTCATTTGCTCTGTTAATTATAAATTTTTCTTTCAGGTATAATTGAGTTTTCAACTTAAAAAGATAAATTTTGACCAAAAATTAAATACATACATAGAATTACATAGATTACTTTTTGGATTTCAAAAGATTACACGGGAATAAAATTGTATAACGCAGCTGAAAGAAGAGATATAAAAATCACTAATAATATAAGGGACTATGTCATATACATACCAAAATTTAAAGAGTTAATGTAGAAATATAATAGATATTCAACATTTTTTCTAAAGTTCTGTACTCGATTGAACGAAAAATTAAGTTTAAATTTTTTGTCGGAAAATAAAAATATGTTAATTGACCGATTACATTTAAAATCAGAAAGAGTGATCCAGCTTAGGATGTTAGCCCCTATAAAACTGATAGGTTGCCTTTTTTATATAAGCAGAAACTGCAAACAAAATATAACAAAAAATAAAAAGGTTGGGCTTCCTAGTAAATCTTATATATTTTTTTCATCAAATTTTGAAAACATGAAAAGAAGATTTTCAAGAAAATCCCACCTTTTGTCCAATATTTTAAAAAACTTTCTGCTAATATAAAAAAGAAATCCTATCCGTTTTATGCGGACTAATAAATTTGTGAGGCCGGGCCTCACATTTAATATAATCGATTTATCGAATTTTAGTGACAAAATTTGAGTGCTCCTCAGATTTCCCCATTTTTTGGAACCGTTTCAACAGCCTTAATAACAACTAAGAAGTCTTACAAACGTATAATTTTTTGGTTGAGAATTCATATTTTGGTTAAAAATGTCATTATTTAGTTGAAAATTTTATTATTTTGTTAAAATTTTTTTTTAAAGCCCGTCATTTTGGATAAAAATTGAATTGTTTCGTTAAAAATTCGTCTTTTTGGTTTGAAAAAATTAACTTTTTTTCGAAAATTCATATTTTCGGTTTGAAAATTAAACTGTTTGGTAGACAATTCGTTTTTTTTGGCAAAAAAAAAACAACATTTTAGATGAAACTTTTTTCCTTCATTGACTCAATAATCTTGGTTGAAAATTCGATATTTTGGTTTAAAAATGTATAGAAGTTTCATCTCTTTTAGTTAAAAATGCAACTGTTTGGTTGGAAATTAATCTGTTTTCATTAAGGATGCAAATATTTTGTTAACAATTCGTCTTTTTTGTTGAATTTAACTGTTTTGGTTGAAATGTCAACTATTACATTTTTTGTCGAGAATTCAGGCGCGGATCCAGAGAAGTGTCTTGGGGGGGGGGTCCAGAAAATTGTATGCACATGCTCTGTGTGTATATATATATATATATATATATATATATATATATATATATATATATATATTACACAT
>CAKNYM010028069.1:0-16996 GCA_932195095.1 Andricus curvator | reverse complement strand
GAATTTTATGTTACGCCAACAGCCATGCGTAAAGCGCTATCATCAAGTATCACGATTTGTTCACTCATTTTGGAATTGATAGAACGGTAAAGAGAATTAGGGAACATTTTTATTTTCCAGGAATGCAAAGATACGTGAAAATGCACACTGGATCTTGTCTAGAACGTTTGTTAGCAAAAAGTATGTTAGGGAAGCAAGCCGGGGAATTACAATCTATTCCTCTCGGAAAACGACCGTTTCAGGTTATTAACATTGATCATCTTGGTTCATTTGTAACTTCAACTTGTGGAAATAAGTATATCCTTGCAATCATTTGCAATTTAACTGAATTTTGTCAGTTATACGCGGTTAAGGGTAGAAAAGCACCTATGACAATCAAGAGTGTTGAAGAGTACATTTATATGTTTTGGTTTACCTCAGAGAAAATAGAGAAACCCCGATCCTCAAAAGTACACCGATTCGGTGTTGTTTTCAGTTGCAACGAAAATGATATACCGGAGAATGAGAATGCAGCTATGTTCATGTTACAGTTCTACACTTGAAGTATTCTCATTTTCAGAAAAAAATATCTCTTTTGGAGACCATAACAAATGAACTGCAAGAAAAATAAACCCTCTGTTTTTCTGGGAATTATATCAGCGCGAGGTACTAGTTTTACAGCTAATCAATTCGAAGAATTGTGCAAAAGATTTGGCATCAAGCATACGTTAAATTCAAATAGGCATCCTCAAGCCAATGGGCAAATGGAGAGATTATATCATCAAATTTTACCTGCTTTACAATCAAGTCTTTTGGACAATGAAGGACTTAGATGGGATCAAGATATCACGAAATTAGAATGTGATTTGAATTTGTCAGTTTGTAAACCAACGGGTCATGCTCCGTTTGAAGCTGTATATGGTTTTGTACTACTTTGTGAAGACGGTCATATTAGAATAATAACGAAAACTTATCGCAGTTTTAGAAATCCAGAAGATACTAGAAAAGAAATTTGAGAGGCGATTGCGATCGATCAAAAGAAAGCAAAAGATCGTTACGATAAGAACCGTAATACTACAATTAAATTGAAATAGAAGAAATTGTGTTCGTTAAAACTAATACTGTATCAACAGGAGAGTCGACTAAGATTCAATCTAGAATGAAAGTACTAAGTATCATTATTGCAAAGTTACCGTCAGACAAGTATAAAATTCAGAAATTATATTGTAAAGGTAAAAATACTCCGACTACTGCGCATATCAGTCAAATTCGAATTTGGCGACTAAGTTTGAAAGTAGATGTAAACAGCAATTATAGTTCAGAAGATCAGAATGTTCAAAATCTCAATGAAAAGGAAGATTCTATTGAATTTGTAAAATCAAACGTCGATAAAACTAGTAAGGATGGTCTTGAAAAAGGTAAAAAAGAGAATTCTACTTTAGTTGAAAAGAATCCAGACGTTAATGTGATTAGAAATTCAAGACCTGTTAGAGAAAGACGGAAAAACCGAGCAACTAAAATGATTTTGTTTGTTATTAACAATTGGGTTCTTGTGTAATGGTTGAGCAATTATTTAATTTTCATTTATGCCTGAACACCAAGCATCTTTCAAGGATGGCTAAATGTTAGAAAAATACACATATAGTTGATTTGATGCAAGGTTGCTAGGTAGGGTCGAACTATTAAAAAAAGTTGAAGAACGTAAGTGTGGAATTGCGAGGCTGTTGAGTCGTATCGCGGACCGGGATTGTGGGCAATAGAGCCGAAAGTTTAGGCCAAGTGGTCGTAACGTTTTATCGTACTAATTACACACTTAATCTACTTTTTAGCTCGAAATCATAATGTAAATTAGTTTGAAACTGTAACACTTAAAATTTCCTCGCAATTAAAACTGGCATAGTTTATAAAGTTGTAAATCATGTGCTATAAATAGAACTTAATTTTTAAGATCCGCGAACAAACTTTCCCTAGTAAAGCTCTTGCGAATAATCGTTCTTGTGATTAAATGTCTTCCTTGTGACAATTCTGAACGAAAAAATTGCTCCATTATTTTCTATTCAGCGAATTTCTACTTAATAAAATTAATAACTAACTTTTTGTTACAATGAAGTATCTGTCCTATTTGAGCCTCCTTATATTTTGTGCAGTTTTGGTGCAAGGAATTTCAGATTTATTAGACGAGAATATTGGTAAGAGAAATTCACTACTTCTGTTAAATTCTAATCCTAATTTTAATCGATATAAATACTTCGGCTTATTTAAATGAAATAAGTGACTGCAATTAATGCACTTGGACTACGGACCATCGGTCCTACAATTTCGGATGCAAGCAAAATACTAGTTTTTATCGTCCGAACACACGTCAGCAAACCTCGTCTTTTTTTTGGTTTTTCTCTTATTCAAATAGAAGCGTTTACCGCTCACTAGGAGGCGCTAGCGAACTTACATAAGTTCCCTTGAAATTCAATCTGAAATTTAGCAAAGTAAAGTTTTTAAAAGAAAATTATAAAAATTGACCGAAACAAAATATAAAACGTGGACTGCAGCTCAATAAAAATTTAAACTGCGAGGTTATAAAGAATAAGTATAGACCAAACTAAAGATTTGGTAGGATGGTAAGCTTGAGCAAGAGTAGGCAAGGTAGATATTTTACTGTCGTTCAAAACTTACCTCTGTAACAAATCTTTCTTTTTCCTTTTTAATAATGTTCAACTTTTCATTAATCTACAGTCATACATTTTCGTACTCTTCTGCGCAGAAATATTGCTCCACCATATTCTGAAGAAATTTGGAATCCCCTGTCATTTCCCGGTTTCCCGGTGCAGCGGCCACCCTGGCTAAATAATCTTTGTGATCATCAATTAAATTGCTAACGATTATAAATGATAGATTAATTCCTATCATTCTTGCAGACGATTCCACCATTGTTCACATTCGTGAAAAGCGTGTTATTAGGCTAGATAGAGATGGACGTGACGTCAGAAGAAGTATAAGAGTCGAACCCAATAAACAACTAGGTGATTCTTTGACTGTTTTTGCCTTCTATCCAAAAAATAAATTTCTTAAAAATCGATTTGCTGAGAAATAATTCTGAACTGAATTTTTTTTAAATTCATTATCTCTGGTTCATTGCAATGAAATTCCAGTTATGACTTCTTTTACAGCCTTACTTGAAGTTTCTCCACGTATTAACTTTGAAGAAAGTCCTAATAGGCCAATCACTCTCTTTCTTGGAGCTCTACCTCCTCTACCTCGTGTGGCGTTTGGTATTTTCAGTGGTTGGGGCTGCACACAGCCTGGATCCTCGTCGTGAGTTAATGAAAAAAAAATTAAAGATACATAAAAACAATATTATAAAAATGTACTTAATTATTTAGGCTCAATACATATTAGGGTGACCAGAAAAAAACACTTTTGGGTTTCTTAGGAGTGAATGGCAAATAACGGTAGTTTATGCGATTGTAGAAGCCAGATTTTTTATTTTTTTTATTTTAAACAATATTTAGAGGTGGCCCATCGTCTTTGAAAGTTGTCATTGCAAAAGCTGACAATTTGGGTAAGTGAAGAGTCGATCGTAAAGGTGCAACCTCAGCTCTTTTCATCGGTGTGACTTTATAACAGGATTAGTTAGCGTCCCCTGAATTATTATTATTCACTTTTCTGAAAAAGGGAAATATGGCTAAAGAACGCTTGCCGAAAAAGGGTCTGCTTTATGAGCTTATTGTGTCAGGACCCACTGGGATCGACTTTTATGACCGAGCTGATGAGCGCTCCGCCCCGAAAATTAAACAGCTTAAGTCGTAGACCTGTCAAATTTCAAAAATTTACTCAGATTTGTTTTCATTATTGCAGGCTTATTTATATTTTTCCTAATCTACTTTTTTAGAAAATATGATCTTCAACCTTCGAGGAAAATATTCTAAAAATTTCAGTATAAGGTGTATATTATTACGGCCGTTATTAGTCTTTGAAAACAGTAGAAAACAGT
The DNA here is from genome assembly GCA_932195095.1 of Andricus curvator. NCBI lineage: Eukaryota > Metazoa > Arthropoda > Insecta > Hymenoptera > Cynipidae > Andricus > Andricus curvator. The sequence goes on along the minus strand of CAKNYM010028069.1, from coordinate 13,029 downwards.
GAAAATGGCACTTTTCAAGCAACCGTAATTAATGTTTTTTATGAATTTTTAATTGAAAAAATGTTATTATGTGGATTCTTAGAACCTCAAGAACAACATATTGAAAGTTCAAATTAAAAAGTGGATAACTTCGTGGTTAAAATCTTAAATGAAAAAAAAGTTGAGTTTGCCCATGTTAATTACATAAGAACTTCAAAGCCGATGGGCCACCTCTAAATATTGTTTAAAATTAAAAAAAAAAAAATCTGGCTTCTACAATCGTATAAACTACCGTTATTTGCCCTTCACTCCTGAAAAACCGAAAAGTGTTTTTTTCTGGTCACCCTAATACATATACCTAACTCTCACATTTCAGCCACCAACGTATATATCCTTCGGAGTTAATGCAAGTCCGACTACCGATAATTCTATTGGCGGAGTGTATGCGTATTTACTGGGGACGCATAAGAATTACAGAACAAAATATTTGTACTCTTGATGAAACTAAAAGAAGAGGTACTTGCTATCGCGATGAAGGCGGCCCCCTAGCAGTCCAGTTTCCTCCACTACAGTCGCATCACCTCATTGGAGTATCGCATTTTAGAGGAAAAGAACTTGGAAAAGATCCGGATGTTTTCGTTAATCTTAATCACGAGGTGCTGAATCAATGGATCACGCAAACCATTCAAAACCATGGTGTAAACTGAATCACTTTTCATATACTCTCTAAATTTGAATCAGTGCCAAATGGGTAACTGAATAAAATCAGTAAGTAATCAGTAATCAGTCGTTTCTACTGATTAACTTTGAAAATCCAGCGAAGAATCAATGAAACTAACTAAATAATCAGCTAAATAATTATTCCCAGAATCAAATAAGTAATCAGTAATTTTCATTTAATTAGAGTAAAAATTCATAATCGATTCACTGCATATTCAGACAAATTTACTAAATAATCAAGCCAAATGGGTCACTGAAATTAAATGAAGATATTCTGTGTAAAGTTCAGGCTGCGCTGAATAAAATATCATTGAAAATACCTATATACTAATCACTTAATCTTCATTACTCACCTTTATTATTACTCATAATATCTTCCAAATAATTTATTAAAATTTACAATGTATGGAGACTACGTGGCAGCCGAAAAGTTTAAGGACACAGACAAAGTTTAAGAACACATTTTACAGTAATAAAAACTTTCACTCACAATTCTGTCAAAGAAAATTTTAGCTGCATTCAATTTAGCCAAGAAAACAAAATCCTTTGATATTTTATTTTTTTATTTTTCGGACGGAAGGAGTTTCCACTACCTTGATCACTAATTTTCTTTCATCACAGATAGGATGTACTTCAATATTATATATTTACATACATAATAGTGTTTTTATTCACTTGGAATACGAATGAGAGACCCCTCATAAAAATGTTGTTTTTTCAGGCTACAAATAGAGCATATAGAATGACTTATTAACACAAGGAAGACTCTTATTTTGATCATTCTTGACCACCATAAACTTCGAGTAATAACCTCTTTTAAAGATAATAATTTATTGTAGTTAACCTACTTTTTTTTTTTTTTTTTTTTTTGGAAAACTCGATCCTGTTGTTTCCAAAGGCTCGCGCCCATACCATCCCTTTATAATTTCATTTTAAAAAATCGAAACCTTGGTTCCATTGATAGAGGCGTTAGAGACACAGATGAAGAAGGAAGGGTAGGTGAGTTTAGTGTGAAACGGGATGAAGGGGAATAAGAGGGGAAGATCCTACATGACGAGGAGTTAAGATCAAAGTTTGAAGTAACAGAAAGAAAAACCGAGTCAGCACAGGTAGGGAATTTGGAGGGAATTTGAAAGAAAATAAGTGAAGGGGAGAGAGATTTCGAAAGAAGGATCTTTTTTATCTGAATCATCAGATACATTCTCAACCCATAATTGCATTCTATCCGGACTAAAAATGCCAGTAAAATGTTTCTTTGTGATCTAGGCCGAGCACTTTCTTTAAAATACAAGGCCCTTTATATTTTTGGAAGAGTTTCTTATTTAAACCAGGAGTAGACTTAATCATTACTTAGTCTCCAACCTTAAACTTATGTAACGCTTTTCTCTTCTCATTGTAGATCGATTGATTGTATTCCTGCATTTTTTTATTCTGCTCTATTGTTTCCCGTGGGATCTATCTCAGTAAATGTTCTAAAATAATCTTGTAATTCGTCTTCTGTATAACCTTTTTGACCAAAACCAAACAGAATTCTACTCGAAGTGGACGTAATTGACTTATGAAAAGTATTATTAATTACAAATTGAGCTTTGTCTAGGGCACTTAGAATGGATTCATCTTCTTCTAATTTGAACAGAATTTTGCATGAAAAACTATTCACGCGCTCCACTTGGCCGCTCGCTCTAGACATAGCTGAAGTAACTTTGACGTGTTCAATTCCTCGGCTTTTCATTGATTTTGCGAATTCTTGAGAAATGAAAGAAGTTGCTCTGCCCGACATATGTCTCTTACAATTTCCAAAAAGGTGAAAGTACTGATCTAACTTGTCGATACTTTCTATACTCGTTGTGCTCTTGACTGGATATAATACTGTATATTTCGAAAAAGCGTCTACGATAATCAAAATATGTTTTAGAACGAATCGAGCTGCTTTCAGAGACCCATAGTGATCTACTCGTACCTGATTGGTTTCTAGCGGTTCACTTCCCTTATCGTGAAGCTGCAAAAAACCTTCTTGCTTTCCCGTAGGCATCGATTAGTTTATGCATTTTATACAATTTTCTATATGCTTTTTGACGCACGCTCGCATATTCGCAAACCAGTAAACGTTAGTCAACAGATTGATTGATTTTTCAAGGCCAACATGGCTAATTTCGTAACGACAATTTTGAATTACGCCCCTCACGATAGAAATCAAGAGATTTCGGTCGCTTTTACGATACACTACGCTATTTCGAAGTTCATAGTGTTTACTTTCAGATATTTCTAATTCTTCGTCGAAATATAATGGTTCGATAATCCTGATATATGAGCGTCCGCATGAAAAGGGCACTTATGGCCGGTTCTAGTTTAGGAGATTTTCGCGTTTTTCTAAGTTATGGTCAAAATGATTATTTTCGGGTTTTAGTGTGGGATAATATTAGGACCTGTACTGAATTATTTGATACTAAAGTCATGACCTGAAACCAACCGCAAGTGGGTACATTTCATTTTCTTCTCACGTGCGCTTGTGACACTCAAAAACTTAAGATTCGTTTTTCTCGAAAAGCGGTTTTTCGAAGCTCTAACGCCAAAAATTCCTCGGCAGCTCTTTTTTCAGCTTGGACTTCTAATTCCAGGAATTTTTCCGGCTTCATGACTCTATGCGTAACTGCATACTGGCCATTAGGGTAGGTCCCCTGCCCATCGATTAATGCGAGGGTTAATTTCTTTTAACTTAAGGCTATTTTGACTGCGTTACAATCAGTGATTATCTTTACCGATATGCTATGAAGATTTACTCGGAAGTTTTCAAGCTTATGGTATATAGTCAAAAGATTTAAAACATTTTATTTGATCTCGAAGGATTTCAAGGAATTTCTAGAGATTTCACCGGGGTTTATTTTACAGAACTTTAATAATTAAGTTGTATTTTATTTAGATTTAAGGGATTTCGAATGATTTCTACTATTTGAAATGGATAATTACGATTTCAATGGATTTTAAGGGATTTCTACGAATTCCTAGATAACTTTAGGGAATACATGCAATTTTAATTTTAGCGATTTCTACGGATTTTGATGGTTTAAACGTATATAAATAAATTAGAAAAATTTCAAAGCTTTTCAACATTTAAAGTTATTTTAAAAGATGCCAAAGTATTTCAAGAGATTTGAAAAATTGCAAGAAATGTCTGAGAATTATGTAGGATTCCCAAATATTTCAAGGAATTTTAAAGCATTTCACAAGATTTAAGGGATTTTATTTCCAAAATTTTACGAGATTTTACAAATTTCAATCAATTTCTGGAGAACTTTGGGGAATACAATTAATGTATTTTATTTTCAAGTCATTTTAAATGATTTCTACAAAGGACCCTGCACAAAATGTATTGAAAAAAGGTCTCGGTGGATTTTGATAATTTTTTGATATTTTGTAGAACATGACCCCCCGAACAAAAAATCATAATGACAAAACCCCGAAAAATGGACAGATTTTCATCTGCACCGCGCCAAAAGTACCCTTTCAGACCAGCCTTCACGCTACATAGAAGCTATTGGCGCGAAGCTCACTGAAAACACTTAGCACTCTGCAACTGTGACATTTTGTAGGTCCTGGCCCCGCAAACAAAAAATCCTTCTGACAAAACCCCGAAAAATGGACAGATTTTCGTCTGCACCGCGCCAAAGGTACCCTTTTAGACCAGCATTCACGCTACATGGAGGCTACTGGCGCTAAGCTCACTGGAAACACTTAGCACTTTGTAACTGTGACATTTTGTAGATCATGACCCCGCGAACAAAAAATTCTTCTGACAAAACCACGAAAAAGGGACAGATTTTCGTCTGCTCCGCGCCAAAGGGACCCCCTGGAGTAGCATGCACGCCACATAGAGGCTACTGGAGCCACGCTCACTGGAAACACTTAGCACTTTATAACTGTGACATTTTCTAGATCATGACCCCGAGAACAAAAAATTCTTCTGACAAAACCCCGAAAAAGGGACAGATTTTCGTCTGCTCCGCACCAAAGGGACCCTCTGGAGTAGCATGAACGCCACATAGAGGCTATTGGCCCTACGCTCAACTGGCAACACTTAGCACTTTGTAACTTTGCCATTGTGTGGACCATGGCCCTGCAAACAAAAAATCCCTCTGACAAAACCCGAAAAAAATGGACAGAGTTTCGTCTGCACTGCGCCAAAGGAACCCTTTGGAGTAGCATCCACCCCACATAGAGGATATTGGCGCTAAGCTCACTGGAAACACTAAGCACTTTGTAACTTTGACATTTTCTGGACCATGGCCCCGCGAACAAAAAATCCCTCTGACAAAACCCCCAAAAATGGACAGATTTTCGTCTGCACCGCGCTAAAGGCTATCCTTGGAGGCAGCACCAAAGTTCCATTTTACATAATATGAAGAAAGAGAAGTGATAATTGTTTGGCGGAAAACTCACAGATCATGCGCACTAGGCTGTCCAACTGACATTCGTGGCTTCGAACCTGCTGATCAATTCTATTATTTCAAAACCTCTAGAAATGGCTAGATAACTTGTGGGGAAGCACCAAATACAGTGAACGCTCGCCATATGTCGGTTAGCCGGTTTTTTAGGACGTCAGTGAATCTGCTGTTCGTCGGATTCGAAGATACATCTCTCTCAGAGACGTATACCCAGTATGAGCATAAAAGGGGGACATAGATACAGAATACAGAATTACGTGCAGCAGGAAACAGTACTGATTACGCATGTGATATAGCGAAAAGTGGTATCGTGGAAGGGGGCAACATGTAGCGAGTCCAACATATAGCGAGCTTTGACTGTATTGCTCCTTTTGCATGGGTTCCCATAAAGTATGCTTGGTCTACCGCCGGTACTCGATTTTTCAGCGAACCGTTGAACACCCAGTGAAGGTCCATGTTTGAGGATGCTTCTCTGAGCGCTGTTTTGGGTGTTTAGAGCTCTTTACCGAGAATCTGAATGCTCAGAAAATGCTCAAAATATATAAATGTGGTCTTCTGTAGTCTGCTAAGAAGGTGTTTAGAGTTGACACTGGAGATTGGATCTTGCAAGAAGATAACGACCCCAAACAACGAAACCGTCTCTGCACCGCCTGGAAAGCAGAAAATGGCATCACAACTTTGAACTGGCCACCACAATCCCCCGATGCGGATCCCATCGAAAATGTCTGGAGTATGGTGAAGAGAAAGCTTGCGGGAAAACGTGTTGTCATCCTGAAACAGCTCTCGCGAAAAATCAAGGAGGTATGACATTCATTACCCGTGGAATATGCTGAAAAATTGCTAGAAAGCATGCCGAAAAAGTGCCAGGCCATTCTGGATAATGATGGAGACTGGACAATGTACTAGGTTAGTGCGCCGTAGTTCTTCGAATGTACTTTTATTCGAAAAAAAAACTTTCAAAAATCTCAAATAGTTTTAAAAAAAACGAGGAACGTTTCTTGTTGAACAAACGGTATAGTGAGCTTTGACTGTATTGTTCCTTTTGCATATTCAAATAGTTTTTAGGAAAATCTAATTCAAAATAGTGAAGCTCAAGAAGGTCAGTTTAGTTTGGGTTTTGTTGTTCTGGTCTCTGAGCAGCGTCAATGATCACATTGTGAAGCGATGTCGAGGGATAACGAACATTATTTTCGTATCGAGCATAGCCAATGTACCATAATACGGCAGCAACATGTGCACATGAGCCAAGAGTTCGTGGGCCACATTGGCACGTACAATTGGATAGGATAGGCCTTGGATAGGATCAGGGTCATTGTCATCTTGATCGTCATGTTCCATGTCTGCAATGGGCACATACGCAATCCAAAGTTGATGTTTGGTCGCATTACGAAATCGTGAGAAAACTCTCACTCTTATCAGTCCTGGCTCTGGGATCATCTGCGCATGACGCAAGACTTCCAATTGAAGCTCCTCCTGCTCCTCTCTTTGCAGCTTATCTTGGATGTATCCTGGCGCTAAGTTGATCTGATAAACTCCAACAGTCAAATCTCTCAAAAATTGCAACGTTAAACGTGGAAAGTCTTGCACATGCTGAGAGATCAAGCGCATCCATCTCTGAGCATTTCTGGCTTGCAGGTTTTCCTCTTCTACGAGCGCTTGAACAACGTTCACCTCCCGAGCTCTCTGTAGCAATTCTCTGGCCAGTTCTGCATTCGCACCTTGCATCTCAATTGGTGCATTGTACCTGTTTATTATGGCACCAGCAATTCGATAAAAATCGCCGAGATTGTGAAGATGCGGAACGCGTATGACTTGAGCGAAGAACTTGAAAATGGATTTAATGTGACCATTCCTAGCCTCAACAATCCATCTTGTTTTTGTCACCAATCTCGATTCATTTGTTTCTTCAGTCAATAATTGACGTTGCCCTCGTTGAAGTAGCGTGGGCATTTTCCAGTAAATACCAAGGTTTCGAAATAGCTCTGTAGCATCTCGATAACCTCTGTCAACCACAATAATCGATCCTTCAGGAAACCATTCTCTCATCCTATCTTCGTTTCTTTCAAACTCATTTTGAAGCATAGCAGCATCATTGTTCCTGCTGTCCGATAAATATGGTCCATGAATGTCGAGTATATATCCATTTGGTGACACTATCAGGGCAGGTTTCACTAAGGAAGGATTTATGCTTAGAAGCATCCTGAAACAAAGACGATGTTGTTTACCATAATGTTTACGAACGGAACAGCAGATCATTCTGAAAATTTGATTAGGGGTTTGATTGTGTATTTTCACATTCACCTTCACATTCGCTTGTCACCTATCACTTTTTGGATATCCGTTCGACATGCCAATTTCCTAATTTTGAACATCATTGACGAGACCCAAAAACATTTCAGAGAACCTCATATTCATATCTGATTTTCATAGGTACCATTTTCGTGAATTTGGGAAGTTTCGGGTCTCGTCAAAGATGTTCAAAATTTTGAAATTGACATGTCGAACGAATGTATAAAAAGTGACAGGTGACCAGTGAATGTGAATGTGGAAATACATAATCGACCACCAGATCGTTCTTGATCGATTATCGAGTGGACTCAAAATGAAATGGAAAGCTGTTATTCTTTCAAATCTTATTAATGGAGATTAGTGGAGTAATATTTGGCGGGAAAGTATTTACCGTTGGTAAAATTCTATTGACGAGGCTATCTCAATTTGGTAGTTGCAGCTATAAACGTAGAAGCTGATCATTGGTAGGAAAATTCCCTGGAGAACAGTCTGCCTCAGCCACGATAATTCGTTCTAAATAAATCAAACATCGGTTCTTGGGTTCGTACAAGGACTCACCCTTGATGACCAAAACGGGACGTTCAGAATTTTTGACTTTAAAGATCACCTTCTCGTCATCGGCAGGATCCTGAAAATATCAGCGAATATCATCATTCAGGAAAATCAATTCCATGAAATGAATTACAAAATAAGAGAAAACTTGAAAGATCAAAATATCAAATCGATGGAATACTTACAACCAAAATGAAGACATCATGTTCCTTGAAATAACATGCGACGTATTTCAAGAGAACAAGAGTTTCTGGAACTTTACTGCTCAGATTTTTGCCGGCTTTTCTCGACTTTTCTATTTGTTCTCTTATGTCCTTACAAAATTTTGGAACATTCTTATTTTGCTTATACTTCCATACGTAGTTTTCAAAATATTTGTTAATAACAGGAAGTTTTTCTGAAACGTTTTTTTCCCAAACTTTTTTCATGTCAGGACCAATAACTGTGGATGCGTGATTTATAAAATGTTCTTTTTCTCTTTGGGATGCGAAAGTTCTATTCAAAAGATGTGCAACCACCTCTTCCCCTAGTTCATTTTTCCCAAAGTCCTGACAGAGAGATATTTTTTTCTCTCTTTGAGATTCCTCAGTTTCTCCTTCAGGAAGAGGAGGCTCATAAGCGATACAGTCATATATGTCCTGCTTAGCTGTCCCATACTTTTTAACGGGTAGCTCCCTCGTTCTGTCCAAAGTATTATCGCCATCGTTTTCGGTTCCAGCTGTATTCTTCTTCTTTTCGCGAGGTTGTTTCAATGAATCTGGTTTCAAGTACCTAGCACTCTCGTAAATACGGGTCGTCAATTCTTCAACTCCATCAGAAAAAACGCCGTCCGCATCATCGAGTGTGATTCTTTGTTCGAAGGCTCTTGGAAATTTCGCCACTATCGATTTAGCTAGAGCTCTAGCTGTTGGCTTACTCCAATCTCTCAAAGTTTTTGACAGGTATTCAGCCACTGCTTTGATGATGTCTATCTTCAATCCGCCAGGATTTTCCGGAATATTTCTGGATTCTGCTGGGATTATTTCATGGAGAGGCAGAGGTGGGATCTGTTCCTGTTCTATGATTCCATGATTCCATGATATAAGGGATGAGTTATGTAGACGTTCAATGTACTTCTTGAAACAATCCTTTTCCTCTGAATAGTAATTTATTGTTTATTTTTTGATTATTACATTCCACATTCCGTTCTGGCGTAATAGGGTCAAGGGTCGAAAAAAAGTCACTCCTCTGACTTTGTTTATAAAAATTGTTTATACACTACCCGAGGAAAGTTCGGGTATGTTTGCAACTTTCAAGAAACTACCGTTTGAAAGATTATCAAATTTTGCGTCATAATGATATTTTGTGAAATCTTACGTTCAACTTATCGTCAAACCTAGAAAAATATTCCGAAAAACTTGTAAAATTCATAGAATTAAGATCAAATCTGACTATTTAAATCTGGACCGAGGACACGAATAGATTTCACGTAATTCTTGAGTAATCATAACAAATTTTTAGTCGTGGAATAGAAATTTCTGAAAAGATAAAAATTCGAGATTCACCGCTTGTGTTTATTCCTTATCAGATACAAGGAGAGATCTCAAACATACTTCTTTTAGATCTTTAAAAATCTAACCATAATATTATAATTATGATAATATTATTCAGAGTTATTTGCTTTTTAGTAATAACCAGTAAAGAATTTTTCGACATTACAGGGTGACCGCAGGTCAGGAAAATCTGGAAATCATGGAAAAGTCATAGGCTACAATCGTAAAATTCTGAATTCTGCCATTCAGAGGCCATCGTTGGAAAAATAGAATTTTCATCTGACCGTGAAATCTAAAATTTTCGTAAAAATTCCTGGTTATTCCCAGGCAGACAGATTTTTTTTCTCCAGGAAAGTTACTATCTGAAATATAAAGAAACTCTGGTCTGAATGAAAACTTGTCAGGGAAAAATCAGGGTTTTAAATACAAGAATTAAGGGATAGTTTTTTTAACATAAAATGGAGCGCCCTGCTTTGGAATTTGACGTTGAAAATATCTCATAATCTCGTATTTTTAGCTTCACAGAAATTTCCATTCCACGACTAAAAATTTGTTCTGATTACTCAACAATCACGTAATATTTATTCGTGTTCTTGGTCCATATTCAAAAAGTAGTGTTTGCTCTTTACTTTATGAATTGCACAGATGAAGGTGAATTCTTTAACTAAAATAAATTTTTGGTTTAATAGAAGAAAATACTTCTTTTTTTTTGGAAAAAGGGTTCTCATTGGAACAACAAACTGTATCTGTAATCAACTTTCCTTTAAGCTCATAGCAATGATAAAATTACTTTGATTCAAAGAAGTTTTTTTTTCTAGATGTATGATAAAATGGCGAAAGGTTTCCATACCAGAATATAAAGAATTGTTTTTTGCTCTTCTGATGATTTAAAAAAGGGTCGCAGCTAGTCATCCATACTTTTGGAATAATTTTCAAATTTATATTTATTAAATATACTTCATGAATATAAAAAGTCTCATTGGATACAATGTAAGAGTAATAATAAGGATATTTTTTTCTGACAATTAATATAATAAGTTACGAAATTGTTTATCTTCTTACACTTTCAAAACGAGTGCAGGAGAGTTGGTAGTTGAATTAAATTTGGATACGTCAACTGCTGTGTCTCTATACTTCACAATACAAATGCTGTAGATATTATTATCTTGTAAGGGTAGCCCATTTATGGCCCGCAGCGCTGCGATTAAAACCTATTGTACTATGCCTTTTTATTTTAAAACCCCGGTGAAACAGAGATCTATACGCGGGTCACCCTCGTTGCTCAAGTATCATTCAAGTCCTTTAGTATAAATCAGATAACTCCACTTTCCTGGGTATGGGACTGTGAAAAATTTTCTTTACCAAGGTTATAATCCGCGGCTGCATCCGACTTTATTGTAAGTACTCGCACTTGCCTGGACGTTTGGGCAGGTGAGAGGAAAACTGCCGAAAACTACCTCCCGAGTTCAGCCGGTTTTTGGACAGTCGTGTTTGAAGGCAAACATTCGACCCTACCCAACGAATGCACACAATCATCCTCGGCGTCAAACCTTCCTCTCGACATTAGTTAAAATGCAGCGAAAAAGGTGGATGAATAGCCGCGACTCTTTTGCAAATCATCGGAACAGCATTACTAACAGCGGCCACATGCTTCTATAATTTTGGCTGTATTTTTCTATCATATAGTCTAGAAATAAATTTATTTTTGTTCTTTTCCGGATAGCACAAAAGTTTCCCTGAATATTCTTGGAACATTCCAATGAAAGCTTCGGAGAATTCCCAAAAATATTCCAGGAAGGTTCCCGGAAATAGGTAAATGCCCGCGTATCCAGGAAGGTTCCCGAGGAAGGTTCCGGGAATGTTCCAGAAAAATCTTTTAGGATGATTTCCGGAAGTAGGTAAATGTCCGCATATCAAGGAAGGTGCCCAAGGAAGGTTCCGGAAATGTTCGCAAACAATTTGTGCATTATATGAATTATTTTTATATAATGCGAAAATTTTTCACGAACATTCCGAGAAGGTTTCTGGTAGTAGGTAATTGTCCGTGCATCAAGGAAGATTCCCAAGTGAGGTTCTGGGAATGTTCATGGAAAATGTTCGCAGTATATAAATTTAATTAATTTAATAAATTAAATTCCTTACGAGCATTCCCGGAACCTTCCTTGGGAATCTTCCTGGATATGCGGACATTTACCTACTTCCAGGAACCTTCCTGGGACATTTTTCGGAATTCTCCGAACCTTACATTGGAATGTTTCAGGAATGTTCAGGAAAACTTTTGTGCTATCCGGGTTATACAGTTCGCCATGTTGTCATACATCCAGAAAAACTTCTTTGAATCAAAGGAATTTTAGAATTGCTATGCGTTCAAAGAAAAGATTATTTGATTCAAAGAACTTGCTTGCTTATTTTTTAAATTAAAATTACAGATATAGTTTGTTGTTCCAACGAAAATCTTTTTTTCAAAGAAAGAAGTACTTTTTTCTATTCAGCCTAAAATTTATTTTAATGAGAGAATGACTTCTTTGCCTTCATATCTAAAATTCATATGATAAAGAGACAAATATTACTCTTCAAATCTAGACCAAGGACAAGAATAAATATTATGTGATTCTTGATAAATCAAAAACAGTGTTTAGTTGTGGAATGGAAAATTCTGTGAAGTTAAAAATACGAGATTATAAGATACGTACAATTCCAGATTCTAAAGCTGGGCGTTTCATTCTATATTGAAAAATCTTACCCTTAATTATTGTACTTAACATATTTTTGCTGTAATAAAAATAAGATAATTTGAGGGTGGCCAGAAATCTTCATTTTCAGAATTCCCTGACTTTTCCCTGATTTTCTTTGATCAGTTCTTTTTTTCCCCTGGCCAATAATATTTAAAGTTTGGCTTTAGGTGAAAAATCGATTTTTCCTATGAAGGCCTCTAAATAGTTACAGCTTCTTCAGAATTTATGTCTTTAATTCAAAAAGAAATTCTCCAGATTATGGACGTTTTCTTTCGTAGGAAAACAATATTTACGGCTTAGACGCAACAGGAAATTTTTTTAGAACATTTTTTTTTTCATGATTTCAGCAAACCTGTAAATTTGAGATCTGACCTTGTATCTGATAACAAAAGGCACAAGTGACCAACCTCGAATTTTTAGCTTCGCAGAAATTTCCATTCCACGACCAAAAATTTGTTATCATTAATATTATCCTGCGTGCAACAAAAATACCCGATTGAAATTAATTGGAAATGTTGAAATGACGATCCACAATTATGAGTAATAAAGAAGCTGCCTCGTAAATTGAAGGCAATTCCAAAAATTGTGATGATTAAAAAATAAATATAGTCTTAATTTCAGGAGGGACTAAAAGAACCTTCTAATAATCAGGTCAATGACTTTGTCATTACCAAAAACTTCGAACAGTTACTTGTTTTGTATATAAAATAAACCTGAATTCGAAAAAAAAATCTAAAATCGTTTAAGATATTCGACCTCTGGAACTTTTTAAACCAAAAA
>CAKNYM010028068.1:0-13214 GCA_932195095.1 Andricus curvator | reverse complement strand
CCCCCCCCCCCCTCTGTCTCGAAGAATATGTTTTATTTTTTACATAATTGGTCATTATTGAAACAATTTCCATTTGTTTAAACAATATTTTCTCCCTCAAATTGCAACAAGTTATTATTCTCTGGAATTCATATCTCGAAAATAATAATTTTCCACGAATTACAGAGAAAAATATATTTTTTGAACGAATAATAATTGTTTAAACAATTGCAAATTATTTACAAAATACTTGGAAACTCGTCGTTTATCGATTCAAAATAATTCATTTTGAAAAAACACAAGAAATACCGTTTGTAGTATGAATTCAATAGAAAACTGCTATTTTGCATTTTTTCGGTTTCTTTTTCATTCTGTTTTGAGAATTCCCGCCAAGTATTTAAAGTCTAACAGGAGGGAAATATGCTGTGTCTAATTTAAAAAAAAGAAACAATTTTCAATATTTTTCTTATAATTTTTGAGTACTTAGATGTGTAATAATAATGATAAGTGTCATAATAATGAATTTTCCCTAATGAAATTTCAATTTTTATTCTTCTTCTTCATGAAATATAATTATCCTCATTCTCAATGTAGATGCTTAACATAAGTGCGACACAATGTGTTCTTTCAGAGAACTCATATCGGTCGGCATCGGTATTTTATAAACAAAGCTTGACTAAGCAGGCAAAGAAGAGAATGCGTTTTAGGAAATAAAATAGTTTGAAGAATAAATCAATAAATTTTTGTAGTGTTGAAAATTATATCATTTAAAAAAAATTTTAGGTTGAAACACTACGATTAAAGGATTTTACATTGTTATTAGAACATTAAAATTCAAAAATGTCACTTACACATTAAAAATTAAAAAAAATTAAACAATGAAAATTTTTAAGTTTAAATTCAGCACTCTGCAATTTTAATGATTCGAGTCTTATTTTACTTAAAATAATTCAATTTCAATTTGTTTATTTTTGAATATTTAATTTTTACTTTGTTATTTTAAATTTATTGTAACAGAAATAGTGAACCTCAAAGCGTCTCCAGAGTTCTTTCAGTGTAATCATGTCGGCCCGCATCAGTGAGTGCAGTTCCACCGACCAAGCTTCGGCGCCGCGGCGTGGCGTCGCTTATATACGTGAGTGGCGCGGCGTATCCAGTCGCTTAGAGGTGGAGGGGATACATAAGTTGGAAAGAGAAGCCGGATACCACTCTCGGACACCTCGCTCCCGGAAGAGACTGCGTTTTAAGAACTAAAATAGTTTGAACAACAATCAAGAAATTTGTAAGTGTTCAAAATTATATCATTTTCAAACAATTTTAACTTAAAAACAGTACAATTTAGTGATTATAAGTTGTTTCTTGAGAAATCTAAATTGAAAAATGTCATTTACAAATTAAAAATTAAAAAAAATGAAAGAATGAATATTTAAAAGTTTACATTCAGCACCCTGATTAATTTAAAGAACTTATCAATATTGATATAAAGTCAGGTTTTCATAACTGAATTTAAACAAATTAATAGAACAGTATTCTCACAGACTTGCAGAATTCACCTTTCATGCAATAATTGAGACAAAATCTACAGTTTATTATTACTAAAACTAGGGTGCTTGTTCAACCTATTGGAAAATAAATGTCCAGAAACTTTTGCACGACATTACATATGTATAAGAGAAAATCAATTTTTATACTCCTACATGTGCGTGAGTTATTATTTGCTTTATGAAGATTTAAATTTCAGTTAACGTTTACCGAAGATGTTTACACATAAATCGGTCTTGGGTCGTAGTTTAGGACGCACGTGATGTTTTTTATTATACCATTAAGCCATTTCCCTTTTGGAGTAGGCGTGACTTGCTCGGTTGGAAAATAACAATAAAATTATTTTGAAAAATCTGCCCGCTGCATGGGCGCGCTTCTTTTAGGTCTCGTGCTTTGCGCTCGGTCTTTGTTCTTCCGTCGCGTTTGTGCATAAACCGTTTAAAATTACAGATCAAACCATTAAGATCTGTAATTTGGTGATTGTGCCCGGGACTTCTGTTTTAAGTGAAAGAGTTTACCGTTAAGCATTATATTGTACCTAGCTTGTGTTGTTTTTCCATAAATTCAAATTTGTGATTTTTAATGTAATTTGTTGCCATTAAAATGTAAATTACGTTTCTTATCAAAAAATGATTGAAGTAAATTTCTAGATGTTATTTAGGCAAACAATTTAGCATTAAACATTTTATTGTACACTCAGAGAAATGTCCTCTTGTGACAAAAGGATGTTTCTTGACGTAAATGGAATTTCCTCTTAAATTTAAGGTTGAGAGGATTTTCATTTGTCTCAACAGGAATCCTTCGGCAGTAAAAATGTTCCTGATGCGACTAACTTCACCTATTCTTGCAGCCAAATATTCTGTTTGTGTAAAAAATATATTCACGTCGTTCAAAACAAAAAGGGCAAGAGGACGATGCTTTTGTTTCAAGACAACTTTTTCTCTGAGTGTAGCTTGTGCAGTAATTCAAAAAATTAAAATCTTTATTTTTAATGTTATTTTTCGCAATCAAAATAAAAGCAAATGGTCTGAGGACAATTTGTAGAACTTTTTTTTTTAAACAAAACAAAAAAAATTGATTTTTAACATTTTTTTCGTATCTCGTATAGTTTTGCTAGAAAATGGAATTGCATATTTCTCAAAATGCATTTTCGGCGGATAAAACCAGAACCGTGAGTGAAAATTGGCTTTCTAATGAACTCGCCCTTTCCTTTTCCTTTTAGACCTTAAAAAAGTATGCCAAAGCGCAATCCAATCAGATAATTCCTTCGAAAGTAATCGTGCTTAATCCAAAACGTGAACATGTATGATAAAGGGCATGTAGTTGTATATTTGTTATTAATCAATTTTTGATTGTTCAAATAGATTGGTTTACTTGAACAATTTTATTTCCATATAATATCGCGAATTACGGGTATTTTATGAATGCCATGGTCTATTTAATATACTTGGAGAGTGCATATTTTTATTTCAATTGTTTTTTTACTGCTTAAAGAATTTATTTTTGTTTACATCCAACTTTTTAACGGAAAAAGCTAGAAAATCGGTGTTGAAGAAAACGAAGTTGTTTCAAACGTTTCGGCACACAATGTTGGCATTTCTACAAAATTTCTCTCTTATTGTTTAAACAATATGTACTTGTTCAAACGAGGTATTATATCATAATCGCGAATTATTGGCATTTTCTGAATGCTTTGGCTTAATTGATAATTGTGAACAATTATGTAGCTATAGGTTAAAAAATCCAAGAAGTAGGCGAAATTAATGGAACTTCTTAAAAATGAATTCAAAATGAATTTCACATTTTAATCATGTTCCGATTACCTTATGAAAATTATAAAAAAAAAAAATTATTCACTTTAAAATTTTTTTTTTAATTTTTCCTCTTTTTTCCTACACGGGCAGTTATTTTATTACTTTCGAAAACTTCTTTAAATAAACGAGCAACCTTCAAAAAACCTCAAAAATTATATATAATGCAATGGATCGTATTATTCGTCCCACATTACGTTATCCAATAAAAAACAGTAAATCCGTTACAAACTATATGGAACCCTTCAATAGTAAGACAAAATCCTTTTACAACACCTTGAGAATTTAATCTGGGAAATAATTAAATAAAATATCAGTTTGTTTATCATTATCAATGTTGCCAAGTAGTAAACAGTGTGAAAATCTAATATGATGTTAGTACTAAGTTAGTATTATAATTATATAGGTATTTTCGCTGGGGAGTGATAAACAAAATAATAAGATAAACGTTTATTTTTTAGCCTGCTGGCCTTAAAAAATTGACTTGCTTACACTTCCATTTTTTACAGAATTTTCTTAAAACTAACCCTTAAAACTAACATCCTTCCACACCTTATCTCTAACGCCGCTCGCTCTTATCGCATTGCCTTCCTCGCTTCGCCTCGCCTCGCTCGCATGACCCTACTTTCTTGCTTGCCTCGCATTACCAAACTCTGCCTTCGCGACTAATACCTAATACTTATCTACTATTTACAATATTTACATTTACTTATATTTACTTCCTCCTCTATTTACAATCTTTCCTTCTCCATTCCTCTTCCTCCTTCCTTCTCTTCTTCTCCATCTTACCCAATACTCCTTTCACCCATGCTACTGCCCTTTTGTACCCCCTTTCATGCAGCAATACCTCCATGCTTATCCCACTCCTTTCCACCTCCACGCACTCCTCCAACCAGTGCTCCACTCTTGCCTCCCCCTTCCCACATAGTTCACACATCCTCTTTTCCCTAGCGAGCCAGAACCTATTGAAACCCTCCATGCACCCACATCTCATCCTCGCTATAAGCTCCTGACTTCCTTTCTCTCCTTTCTCACACAAATATTGCGCTCTCGCCCTTGGCATAATCCACACATAGTTCCCATTAAACCTTGTCTCTTTTATTCTCTCTTCCCCTGCTGTCTTTTCTCTCTCCATGCTGTTTTTCTTAACCAACTCATATACCTTCCTTCCTTCCTCATGCATCCTTCTCAATTCCTCCATATGCAGTCCATTCGTTCTAAAATACCTTTCTCTTTCAATCTCCATCTTCCCACCCCCTCTCCTGTTCTCCTTCTCCCACCAACACTCCCTAACCAGCTTACTTCCCCCCTCTTCAAAAAATTTCTCCTCATATCTACACGCTCGACTCCCCGCTAGAATCCCTACACTCGTTCTCCCAGTCTCCCTCCTCACAATATAATTAGGCGTGTTCCTTGCCAACCCCAGTGTCCACTTTACATATCTCTGCTGTATCCTATTTACCTCTTCGCTTTCTTTCCACCCCCACACCTCTACTCCATACAATAGCACACTCATCACTAGTGAGTCAAACAATTTCATTCTCCTTCCAAAATCATCTGCGAATATCTTCTTTCCCAATCCCCACACCTGCCTCATCACCACATTTGCCCTCCTCACTCTCTCTTTTATGTGACCATCCACTCCGCCATTCCTCCGAAACAAGAAGCCCAGGTACACAAACACTTTCACCGCATGCACCGCCTTTCCCTTCCACTTCCACTCCCCTTCCTTATCCCTTCCACCTCCTTTTCTGAAAACCATAACCTTGGTCTTTCCGCATTCAGTTCTAACCTGTTCTTATCCAGGTATCTTCTCAACCTCTTCATCATTTCCTTTAAGGCCTCCACGCTTTTTGCCAACAACACTATGTCATCTGCATACGCTAGCGACCAAATTCTAACCCCTCCTATCCTGACTCCTCCTACCACTCCGGCCTCCAGCTTACTTTCCATATCCGCAATTAAAATCGCAAAAAGCGTCGGGCTAAGCGGACACCCTTGTCTTAACCCCCTATCCATCCAGAATCCCTCCGAAATCCCCTGTCCTCCTCTTACCTTATCTTTGGTTTCTTCATATATCTCCCTTACCCTCTCGATCAGGCCTCTCTCCACTCCCCTCTCCTCCATCGCCTCCCACAACCTCCCCCTATCCACCGACGGAAACGCGCCTTTCAGATCCACAAAAAACGCGTACACTCTCGACCCCTTATTCGCTAATTCTCTATCCACCACGTGCTGCAGACCGTAGATATTGTCGATAGTACTCCTACCTGCCCTAAAGCCCGCCTGCGTCTCTGGCAATATTCCTTTCCCCTCGACATCCTTCCGCAGTCTCTCCGCTACTACCATCGCGTATACTTTATACGCCGTATTCATTAGCGTAATCCCCCTATAATTTTCCTGCCTATCCCTATCTCCTTTCTTATACAGAGGCACTATTAATCCTTCTCTCCACACTCGTGGGAATCCCTCCCCCCTCCATACTTTCTTCACTACCTCCTTCAGCCTCTCCCTAACCTCTTGTGTACGAAATAGCCATGCTTCGTTCTCTAGCCCATCCAGCCCTGCTGATTTTGACCTTTTTAACTTCCTTATCTGTTTCTCTATCTCCTCGTCATTCAACTCCTCCATCTCTGCCTCCCCCGTTCTTCTACTCCCATCATCTCTCTTCCTTGAATCTGAGCCCTGAAATGATTCTTTAAAAAACTCCCTCCACTCCTCACTCCCTATCTTCTCGCTTATCCCTACTCTACGCTTCCTAAACCTATTTATTATCTTCCAGACGTCCCCTTCTGTCTTAACATTTCCTAACTCCTCCTCCAGCTCTTTCTCCTTTTCCTATTCTTTCTTCTTACACATCAATCTAAACCCCTTCCTCATTTATACGTATTCCTCCCTTTTCGCAGTACCCTCTTTCCACTTCTTATACTTCCTCTTCACCTTTCTTTTCATATTTTTACATTCCCTATCCCACCACGGATTCACCATTCCTTTCTTCTTCTTCTTGAATACCTTCTTTTGCACGCGTCCTTTCACTTTCTCTTTTAAATCCTCCCATATCTCTTCCACCGTCTCCCCTTCGAAGCGTACCTTCCCTAACTGCTCCTTATATTTCTCTATCGCGTCCCTCGTCCAGCTAACCCTCACCCCCGTCGACACTTCTTCCCCACCTTGCCTTCCGCCGTTCTCACCCCTTATCCACAACCCTAATGGCTGATGGTCTGATTCTACCCTCCCTTCTACTACGAATCTCTCCATCTCCTCCCACCCTTGCATAATTATAACTATATAATCTATTACCGATACCCCCACCTTACCTACGTATGTGTATTCTCCCTCTACGTCCCCAGTTGCCATACCATTTGCCACCGCCCAGCCTCTATCCTCCATCCAGTCCCTTAGAATCTCCCCCTCCTTATTGATTAAACTATCCTTCGAATTCCTTTCGAAGCTCTCCCCTTCCCTGTAAAGGCCCCCTTCCCTCCCCATCCTCGCGTTAAAGTCCCCACCCAGTACCACCATATCCTCTTCTCTTTCACCTAACAGGTCTTCCACCCTTTCTTTAATTCTTTCCATCCCATCCTTATTGTACACTGTCACAAACTTACACATTACCCCTCCTATCTTTACTTTCCTCATTTGCACTCCCTCCCCCTCTTCCTCTCCGTGAGCTTCTTCCTCTAATCCATCTCTAACCCCCGTTATAATTCCCCCACTAGCCCTTCCTTTCTTCTTCACTCTGACCGCCTCCTGGAGTCTCCACCTATACCCCCTTGGCAGCTTTGGCTCTATTCTATCCCATTCCTTTCTTTCCACCCACGTCTCTACCAGTCCTACCACATCAAATTCCTGGATATACTTCCAGAACTCCTCATCCTTCTTCTTTACCCCTGCTACGTTCCAGTAAAGCACCTTCAAAACTCCTCTACCCTGCATTAACCCTAACCCCCTACTTCCTACGAAACAAATTCCCCTGCACTTCCTTCAACACCTCTTTCTCCTCGTCCCACACCCACATTTTCTCGTCTATTTTTATTTTCCGATATCCTACCTTCGCCGATCTCCCTTCGCTCCTCTCCCTCCTAGCCCTTTCGTACAGCATTCTCTGTACATCCCTTTCCTTTCTCGTCAAATCGTGATCGATGAAAACTTCCTTATCCTTTATCCTATTTTTATTTCGCATTACCCCCAATTTTTCTTCCCAGCTCTCCAACTCCACAACCGCCACTTCTTTCTCCTTTCTCCCCTCCAACTTAACTTTCCCTACCCTGCCTTTATTCCACCCTATGCTCTGTAGCAGCGCATTCACGCCCTCCCTTTCTTCCCCGCTCTTCATCTTCAACCCTCTTATCACAATATTATTTCTCCTGTCTGCCTTCTCCTTTCTCTCCATTCTCAACTCCATTGCCCTTATCCTTTCCCTATCCGCCCTCTCCTCCTTTTCATTCCTACGCTCTCCCACTTTCTCTTCTATCATATTCCCTACCCTCTCCCAAATACCTTTAATCTCGCCCCCGCTACCCCCTTCTCCTATTTCCATTTCCGTCCTGCCCTCCACCTTCTCAAGCCTTTTTTCCGTCCTTTCTTTCCACGCCCTAATCTCCTCTTCCATCTGTTTTATTTTAACTTCTTTTTCTTTTCTTTCCCTCTCTAGCCCATCTACTCTCTCTCTCTCTGCTCTTTCACCTCCGTTTCCCATTTCTCATCTCTGATTCGCAAGTCCTCCCTCATGCCTTCCATCTGCTCCTTGGTCCCCCTTACGTCCTCCCTCAGCCCCCTGATCTCGCCTAACAAAATCCCGAGAGCCTCCTTTTCCAACAGCCCCTCCATTTTTTTGGGGGGTGACCTAGGTGTTATCCCGCTTTTTTTAAACGGGCTCTCGACCTCGCTTTTCTCCGGACTCTCTTGGCTGTCTCTCTTCCTTTTCAAGAGATCCTCCCCGTCACTTGCGCTTGACGCTCTCTCCCTTACCTTCTCGCTTCCTTCGTTGCCACCGTCCCGATTTCTCCCTCTCCCCGACGCACCGCTCGACACCGGGCGCCGCGTTGTTGGCCGTCGTGGCTTGTGGAAAATTCCCTCCCCGTCGGTTTCATTACCAGCACTGCCAGTACTCTCGCTGCCCACCTCCCGCTCTACCGCCGGTAACTGGGACCTATGCATGCAGTACGTGCCGCAAGCGACAGATGTCTCTGGAAAATGTTGGCGTCTTTCGCCGCCAAATTTTCCTTCCCCCCCCCCCCCCTTTTCAATTCCTCAGTCCCTGCCGACACCACTTTCTCTCCCTTAGCATCCCCTAACTTTGCGAGAACCACCCTTGACCCCTCGAAAGCCCAAGACTCCTGACCACGAACTCCCCCGATTACTTGCCAACCTAACCTCACTTTCCCTATCCAGCTAGATACCACCTCCCACCCACGCTGAAACTCACTTTTTATCTCCCCAATTCACCCCACACAACCCTACTCACCTCCTCGGCTTCCACCCTCACACTCCACTCACACCTTCCACGCAAATTCGGTAAAATTCTCTCTCCACCTGTCACTAAACACGTTCTCACTTCCGCCACCAACATGCAAGTCATAAACAAAATAATAGTTTTTTTATAATTAATAATGTTGCCAAGTTGTAAACAATTTGCAAATGTAATATGACGTTGGTAATAAGTTGTTTATCACTCAGTACGATTTGCAAAATTTTTGTAATTTTTCGCTAGTTTACAAAAGTAACTAATTTGTTTAATTGCAATTTCAATATTATTGCCGGCCGAGCAACGTTTTGTAAATTTGATCATTTTCAGATCTCGACATTTCTAACATTTGCTACCCAAAAACGCAACTTTCGCAATTTTCGCTGAAATTTTAGGAGTCGAATTGCAAAAAATTGAACAATAATTCAAAAAACGATCATTTGCGTTATGTATTTAGTTTTGCAAATCATAAAATAGTCTCTTCTCAATGGAAAAAGAGCAGGAACAAAATTTTGCGAAACCTTCGGTATTTTCCCTGGGGAGTGATTAACAAAATATTAATTTGTTTACAATTAATAATGTTACCGCATCACGAAAGATTTGCAAATTTCATTCAGGATAGAGACTGAGTTTATAATTACTCACTCAAGTTTGCAAAATGTTTTGAATTTTCGTGGAGCAATGGGGGGCAAATTTAGCAGATTAATTTTTTTTAAATAAACTGCCGACCCGATCACGTTTTTCAAAATTTCATTTTATGTTCAAAATATGGAAAAACAAGTATACAATTTTTTTGAAGACCTTCAGAATTTTTGTTACTTGATTAGCTATTTCCACTGGTCTAATTGGCTATACACAAAGCTGAGTCAAAACGCGGCTTCATCATCGATTATAATTTGAGCGTACCCTTCAGTGAGATTGACCAATTTCTTTATTTCGATACGAAATTATCCACCGATCAGCAGTTCAGGCTAGATTTTTGTAAGTTTTAATTAATTTCTTTGTTCATGAAACTTAAAGAGACAAGAAAAATCAACAATTATTCTTAAGTTTTGCACTTTTGATGCGGGATATATTTTCTGTCCTTCAGTAAACAATTATAATTTTTATCGTAAAACTGCATATTCTCATTGTCTTCTTTCATATTATTATTATTTCTAATTGCAAGCATAATGTTACTTCAGTTATAATTCGGAAAGTTTCGAAATCTTGTATTCGACAAAAGATTGTTTTCCCCACATACAATAAATTCATATTTTCTCTATAGATATCATTTCTAGATACTCTCATGGATTCTAATTGTATTCTTACGAAAAGCGTTACGAATATTTTGAAAAAAATATTTGTCAAAAGATGTTGCAATGGGATTTACGAAAACTAAACAATCTGGACATAAGTTAATATTGAAAAATTACGACTTTCATCGGTGTGTTACAGGTGAGATTAAAGAAAAATTGATTTTCAAAAAGTATATTATGTTATAAATGTGAATTCTATTAGAGAAACTATTTACCCGTCAAAAAATTCAAATCAAATATTATTTATTTTTCTTTGGTCAAAATTATAATAAAACATTTAAATTTTTACTAATCGCATTTAGTTCTCAAATATTTGCAATTAACATATTTTACTCATTTTTGTAAACAGAAGCCGTTATTCAAGCACACTTCGGCAAAAAGACGAAAACAAACGTCTCAGAAAAAGCTGTATTAGACGCAATCTGTGTTGTTTTGTCGAATGCCAAAGATTGAGAGGGTGTCAGAAAAAAACGTCAACAAAAAAAATAGCTTTCTTTGCAAATTGCGAGCAAAGTTGGTCAATTTTTGGATTGTTTCTTATAATAGAAATGGTAAAATTGTGTTCTTTTTATTTTCCATCTTTCGACGTAATAAAACTACGTAAGATTTTGTTCTTTGTATTGTCTATCTTTCGGCATACTAAAATTACGTTTTTATAAAAGCAGGTCATTTTTATTTATTATAATCTTAAACCGATTACAGTTTTCAAAAAAAGGCATTCACCAGAAAAGCTGACAAGGCCCTGACTAGTTTCCTCTACATAGGGTATTGGCGAGTCAAAGCGTTACACCCTTATCGGGTTCTGGCCAGTTTTCCTTATTCAGGACCACACCGGCAGTAGGGGAAACTGACCAGAACCCTACTAGAACCACATCAATATTTCTGCACGAGAAACCCTAGATTTAGTTTCCGATCTGAATGGCTTGGTTTCATACTCACCATACTCACTTAGAGAAAAAGTTGCCTCGAAACTTGTAAGCATCGTTCTTATGTCCTTTTTGTATTGAACCACGTGAATATTTTTTTAGAAAAACAAAATTATTTAATAGCAAGATTAGGTGTATTTTGTCACAAAAAGATAATGTTTGCTGAAAAAAGATTCTTTTCGCGACAAATAAAAATCCTCTCAACTTTAAATCTCAGTGAAAATTCTACTTGTGTCCAGAAAAATATTTTTGACTCAAAAGGACATTTCTCTGAGTGGTAACCTATATAATTAGTCTTTGTGAAAAAATTACATAACATCTAGAGATTGGGGTGGGGGGTTCAGGTTAATAGCTATGGTGCGTGACATGAGTCGTGGCGAAGGGGGTGTCAAAAACTCAAAAAAAGTTCGGATTCAGTTGGAAAGGAATCCTCGTTTCCACCTCAGATTAGATCGGATTCAGTCGGATTAGAATCTTGGCTTCAACCTCGGATTACTTCGGATTCAGTCGGATAGGACTCATTGGTTCAATCTCCGATTAGTTCGGATTTAGTCCGATTGGAATCTTGGTTTCAACTTTGGATTAGTTCGGATTCAGTCGGGTAGGAATCCTTGTTTTGACCTCGGGTTAGAGCGGATTCAGTCGGACTGGAATCTTGTTTCCAAGCTCTGATTAGTTCGGATTCAGTCGGATTGAAATCTTCGTTTCAATCTCGAATTAGTTCGAATTCAGTCAGGTAGTAATCCTTGGTCTGAGCTGAATTCGTTCGGATTCAGTTGGATAGGAATCCTTGTTTTGACCTCGGATTCAGTCGGACTGGAATCTTGGTTCGAAGCTCCGATTATTTCGGATTCAGTCGGATAGGATTCCCTGGTCTAATGTCGGATTAGTTCGGATTCAGTCTGATTGGAATCTTGGTTTCAACCTCGGATTAGTTCGGATTCAGTGGGTTAGGAATCCTTGGTCTGAGCTGGATTAGTTCGGATTCAATTGGAAAGGATTCCTTGTTTCGACTTCGGATAAGAGCGGATTCAGTCGGACTAGAATCTTGGCTTCAGACGGATATATATTTTTTCTATCCGAAACTCTCGCCAGGGTTATTCAGAAAAAGATCTTCTTTCGCTCCGCTGGGATTCGAACGCCAGGTCAACTGGTTGCCGGTCAGGTGCTCTAACACTAAGCTACTAGAGAGATCGGAAGAAGAATCCTTTTACGGAAACACGCTTTCTTTTGCGAGATGTTATGTTTTAATAAAAGTCAATTTTACTAGGAATCGGTATTATCATCGGAGACAGTAAAGATCAATCACAAGAGAAATCTTTTCACACACCGTGGAAATGGAAATCTACAATATCGATCAAAGTTATCTCATCTAATACAGACAATCTTTAACTTATTTGCAGACTAGATGGAACAATAAATTTAAAAAAAATTTAGTTCAATTTATTCAGAAAAAAGATTTTCTCCTTTCGCTCCGCTGGGGTTCGAACGCCAGGTCAACTGATTTTCGTTCAGGTGCTCTACACTGTAAAAAAAGTTGGCGTGAATTTACATCCTGCGACGATGGAAATAATTCGATCGGTGTGGCACATAGTAAATAAGCAGAATTCTGTAAAAATACATATTTTTCTTCTCAACCGGCGTCCGCCGTAAAGAAATACATGCAGGACGTAAACTTTCCGTCGTCGACCGTGAAATAACGTACGGGTCGTAAATCATCACAAAAATTATCAGATGAGCGACTGTCCGAAATCTCGTTGAATTTTATGTTCAGCTTTTATAATCGAAAAGATATTTCGAGGTTTAGTTCACCAAAAACTTTTCGGTTATTCAAATTTCAATACTGCTACTATTCACAACTGTTCACAGAGGTGAAAATATTTTAGAGCTATTTTCTGTATTTAAGGGAGAAAACGGAATGTAGCCACTTGACAGTCTCAAAATTTATAAATCAAAGCAACATAACGTGCAAAACAATGTAAACAAAAATGCAAACGAACGAAATGCGCACCCATTGGTAAGAGGCCGTTCGGGCGTCTCCGGAACTCATCGTTTGGCACGAATTACACTCACTAGTCCCGAATGGTCCAACTTTACGTCCTGCACATAATTCTGCGGCGTTCGTCCGTGCGGACTTACTCCTTCTCCATACAAAAGCACACATCGTCAAAATTTACATATACTTTCGTAG
>CAKNYM010028066.1:0-17339 GCA_932195095.1 Andricus curvator | reverse complement strand
AAAAAAATGTTATTATCTTGAATCTCAAATTTTTCCTACAATTTTTTCAACATCCTGCAAAAGTAAAACAATGACCTCAAAATCATCCAGATTCTTTTTTGAAAATTTTGGAAATCTTATTAAATATTCTTTTTAAATTAATTTTAAATAAAGTGTTCATTTTTCGAGAAATTTCCATACAAATTTTGCATCCATTTAAAACCTTAAAAAATGCTTGAAAA
The DNA here is from genome assembly GCA_932195095.1 of Andricus curvator. Classification (NCBI taxonomy): domain Eukaryota; kingdom Metazoa; phylum Arthropoda; class Insecta; order Hymenoptera; family Cynipidae; genus Andricus; species Andricus curvator. Next base: position 17,118 of record CAKNYM010028066.1, on the reverse strand, counting down.
GATTATAAATTTTGTTTTCGAAATCTTCAAAAATCTACATTGTGATTTAAATGTTTTGAAATCTTTTCACGTTTAAATTATTGCAGAATCTTTTCAAAACTTGTAAATATATTTTCAACTTACTCGATTATTTTCCAAATTGAAAATGGGTCAATATATATTGGTCATGACGGCCTGGCCTGTACCCGATTAGGGCCTAAAAAGACTCTGTGGATTAGACGGTCTAAACAATGCTCTAACTGGACACAAGTCTGTCCCGATAATTTTCTACACGGGCATCTCCTTCTCTTTCTTCTTTTCCTTCTCCTTCTCCTTCTCATTCTCTTCCTCCTTCTCCTCATCCTCTTTCTTCCCCTCTTCCACCTCCTCTTGCTGTTCTTCCTCTTCCTCCTCCACCTGCTTTTCTTCCTTCTCGTCCTCTCTTGCACTTGGGAATGCTGTCAAGTTTTCTCCAAGGATTATTTCCATCAAATGTTCTCTCATCTTGGACACGTCTCTTGAAAAGTTCTCTTTTTCTGGACTTTTACCTAAAAGGACAGCTGTAATAAATGCTGCAGCATATATTCCGCATGAGTTGTAGTCTGGCTGTGCTGTTACAGCCGTTTCGAAAACTACACTCTTTTCGTCAAGCACATCAAGGTCCGGATATCTATGTGCAATATATGCCTGCACTGAAGCCGATAATGTTCCGTAGCTTTTTGCATTTGCGTTTAAACTGTCGTATATGACTAGGTTATTTTCCTTAAAGTACCATGCATACCAATGCCCTTCTGACACTATTCCTTGGACGTCTTTGCTGTTTGGTGACCTTGGTATACAACGTGGAATCTGTACTGCCGTAGAGCTCAGCAAGTCAAATGAAGGAAACTGTCTACCGGCTACTCTGAGAAATTCATCGAAAGAATCGGTGTTTACCCATTCGTTTTCAGGCAGAATATTGCCTCGAATGACTTGCAGTCGCTCTTCACGATCCCGATCCAAAATTTCTTTTCTCTTTTTCGATTGAGTTGTGTCCCATGATCTTCCATTTCTTTTTTTTGGCATGCTGCTTCCATTCTGCTTTTTCATCGCAGCCTCATGCATTTCTTGAGCATTAATGATGTAATCCGGCTCTCTCAGATTCATGCTTCTGGCCAAGCGACTGTCGATAATTTCGGGAAGGACACATTCGAAATAGAATCTAATCAACTTCGGCTGCATTTTATCATTCCAGAAGGCATCATCTTTTTCTATGCGAACAACCTTCATTCCTCGGGGTGTCCACAAAACAAAAAGACAATACTTTCGTTCTGTTATGTGCAGCTGTCCTTGTATTTGGTAATAGTAATCGTGATTGGTGTTCAGTTCATCCAAGTTCTTCTCATTGAAAATTTTCTTCACTGCTTTTACATGACTGATGGCTACTTGAGGAGAATATTTCGTTGCAGAATACGGACATTTCACTTCAACTACACCATCATCGTCAATCAAGCCATCAGGAGTAGCACCTAAGTATGAGAACTTTCTATCAATCCATAATCCACTTTGATCAATTTTAACATTTCGTTCACGTTCCAGTTGTTTTAAAGCAACACCTTCGTATGCTTGACCATGCTTACAAGCTGCTGAATACAATTGTTTCGCAGTAGTAATTTTCTCTACTAAGCTCTTGCAACTGGTTTTATCTTGTCTTTTGCAAATTTCTCCAAAATGAGATGCTGTGAGCATTCTACTCCTTAGCTGTAACCATAATGGAGACTTTGCTTGACTTTTCGTCTTTTCATGTACTTCCACACGATTTTTCTGATTTTCACCCAGAAATTTAAAATGTCTGTTCTTATTTTCATCAAATTCTTGTTGAGAAATATCCGGCTTTTCACAATTAGGTCCATAATCCGCGTTGACACCTTGCTGCTTTCTTCTCTTTGGGTGATGCTGCCGCGGTTCCTTTGCTTCTGCTTTCCTTTTGCGACATTCTTGTGTTCTTCTAACACCTGCTTGACGCTGTTCTTCCAATTTCGATATTACCTCGGGTACTTCCTCACCCATGCTTTCCTTCAAAGATGAAAGTACAGCCTGGTCGTTATATTGAAGTACAGAAGCGTAACATCTGGTTTGATAGGAGCCTAATTGTGAAAAGTTGACTCGTTTTCCTCCTACAAACTTGCACACAATACCATTGTACAATTCGGCCAAATTATTTGTACATTTTTGTAACAAGCTTTCTGCTTGTAAGCTGAGCCCGCTTACGAGACCCTCTACTTCCAAATAAACTCCTGCTGCATGTAAATCAGGCACGTAATTCTTCTCATTTTCCAATATCTTATCATCACAGGTACCTCCCAGGCTTCTGCACTCTGTGTGATCTCCAAATACGTGTTTCGGTATATTTCTTATGTCGTTCCTCAGATTTTCTATTTTCTTCTCGTCGGGTACATCTTCATTATGCCTGTGATCAATTGCTTTCAGAACCGCCAAACGGATATTGAAGATTTGTTCCTTGAAGATGGTGCGTAAAGAGGAAGGAATCTTCAATGCGGATAATTTTTTCATAACATTTCTTAACAAATGATTCGTGCATTCTATTTTTTTAACAACAACATTTTGCTCTTTATATGGATTCAGTTGCAGTATCTTGTTGTAGACGCTACTATCGCCATCAGGAATCAAAACCGAATACATAATGCCATGGTCGACTAAGCTCTTTTTAAAACCTTCTGCTATGGCATCGCTCTCCATACTGCTTGAGCTCATTTCTCTGGGCCAGTTCTTGTAACAAACATGCTTATTCACTGGCGTGAAATTCCGCTGTGCTCTATCACAGATGCAGCAGTATTTATTCCTCACGCCAATAAATAAAACTTTCCTCGTGTAGTAACCGATGATGACTGCTACTCCTGACAGAGAATCATGTCCGCTCAGAACGTAGGCTCTTTTTCCCCAACTGGCATCACATATTACAGGGATCCAGGGAATACCGTTAATTACGTGTCCTCTTTTTTTCGCTAACCGTATCTCTTCTTCAATATTTTCATCCATGTCATCCAAAGCGGCTTTTTCGAAAGCTTTGTTCATTTCTTCGTGTTGCGACCTGTATGTTTTTCCAGACATACAAGAGACATTCATGGCCGCTAGGAATTGCTCTGCCTGGTTGTATCCAATGCCTGATACAATTGTTCCGGTGACAGCATCTCTATTAATATTCTTAGTGTTTGTCCAGACATCAAATTTGAAACCGCACATGCCACACTGAAAGAACATATGCACTCGTAAACCGTGATTCACTTTGTTTACGAGTTTCAAGTCTTTGAAGTTGCAATCTTGTGGACTGTGATTATCAAATTTCTTGTGTAGATTTTCGAATAAGTAATCAAGGTCCACAAACTTGTTTCCATTCACTTTCACTTCTTTTATGGCATGCTCATCAGCTTTGCTGTCTACAAGTAATTCGTAATTTTTTATGATGTCCTCCTGTTGCTTTACAATTTTTAATAATCGATCATTTTCCGCGTTGACGCAATCACTCTGAAGATCTTGATTCCCTAAATTATTGCGATTCTCATTGGTAACTTCTCTGTGAGCACTTTGATACTTTTCACTTACTCCTCCCTCACACTTACCCTCCTTCTTCTCACTGTCGCGGTTTTCATGCATAAAATTATTCACAAGTGATAATACCACATATTCCTCCTGTTCTACCACTTCTTTCTCAAGCTCAGAGACTCTTTTTACCATCCGCAATCTTTCTGGTTCATCTCTTGCCTGCTCCTTAGCTTTTTCTCTACTTTGGAGTCTCCTGTCAAATAATTATTGTATACATGTACAAGCGAGATTTTGAATAATGGGGATATTATGTAGATTACTTCGAGTGTAAGGGTGAATGGGAAACTGAGTGACTGTTTCGATATTATATGAGGTGTTAAACGAGGATGCGTTATGTCCTCATGGCTATTTATCATATTTATGGACAAGTGTCTAAGAATGGCCCTCTTCGACGAAGAAGGTGTAGATCTCGAGACAGTGAGGGTACGTGGGTTAGCTTTCGCAGATGACAAGGTGGTTGTAGCAGAATCAATCGAAGACTTGCAAAGAATGTTGAGCAAATTAAATACAAGCAAAACAAAAATCATACTGTTTGAAGGAAAAGGTGAGAAAACAATGTGCAATATTGCCCTAAATGATGAGAGATTATAATAAGTTGATAAGTACATATATCTAGGTAGCCTATTCACTAGTGACGGGAAGATAGATGGGGAGTTAGATAGACGCATAAGCGAGGGTCAGAAGGTTACCGGTAGAGCAGGCTCCATTCTCAGAAGTAAAAATATATCAAAACAAGCTAAAATGGCAATACATAATTCTATATTTGTACCGACTTTGCTATACGGTATCGAGACATGGACCTGTCAAGAAAATGATAAGAGTAAAATTAACGGGATTGGCATGAAACCTTTGGGCACAATTTGCGGGAAAACACTGATGGACAAAGTCCGAAACGAGATAATCCTCAAAGAATGCGGTGCAAAAGAGACAATAGTTGACACATGGGAAAGAAATCAGTTAAAATGATTCGGACATGTTAAAAGAATGAAAGATGAACGTCTAACGAAGCAAGTGTATAAAGGTAAAGTAAATGGCAGTATGCCCAGATGCAGAAGGCGGAAGGAATGGTTACAATGTGTGAATGAGACCTAAATCCGAAAAGACATAAAAAGCCATAGAAACAGGAGAGCTTGCATGAAAAAATGCATGGACATAAAGGAAGCTAGAGAAGTATGCCAGGAAATAAAAGTGTGGCGACAAATAGTTTGTAAAGAGAATGTGAGTAGAGTGAATGACGCCTGAAACAAAAGACCTTGGATACTAATGGGCCGGAGTGGGGAACCTCACATAGCCTTGTGAAGCTCTTCACTTGGGGTGATCGCTAGAGAGATTGATCAACAACCTGGGTCGGAGCAGTGTTGTGGAACGAACATGTTATTTAAATAAATAATACGAAAATTCTAGCGAGTCAGGCCTAACCCGAAAGGGGAATAGCTTAATGGTATAAAATAATAACTTCAAAATTTTACTGTTACCGTTTCTTTCCACGGCAACTGAGGCCATATCAAGGCTAATCGATCTATTTTGAATGCTACACAGGTTATGAGTGGGTCCCACAGTTTAAAGTAAACAGAATAGACAGAAACATTTATAATATATTGTGCATGATAATAACATTATAACTATTCAATTATTATATATACATACATATATATATATATATATATATATATATATATATATATATAGATAGATAGATAGATATCAATTATTTCTTGACGTCACCAAAGTTTATTGAAATGTCATCCGCTTGTATCCAGCGAGGTATGTTGTATAAATTATATCTTGAAGACTCATTTCCTTCGGGTAAAATTCTTGGATGAAAATGGAAAATCTGGACACTTTCATTCAAAAATCTTACGACCACTCAAAATTTTCAAGTAGTATAATAAAAGTATTCACATGGCTCGACAGAATACTCTCGATTTTTGCAGAAATCATTCAAGAAATGGTATTTTGAAAGGCCCCTCATTTCCCTCGCTTCTTTTGATTGCAACTCGCTGAAAAAAAATCTCTGAATTGTTTATTGAAAAGCATCTGAAAGCTGAAGGTCTTCCAAATTCATAGGAATCTGTTAAGTGGTTCCAAATGTGCAGTTTTGTGATCCGAATGCAGTACAATAATTCAATTTATGATAAAATCATTGTTATGCAAGGAATAACATTTTGAATATTTCTGACTCTAATCAGTGTTGGCACGTGGAAGGTACAGAGGGATACGTGGTAGAAAAAAGTACTCTTTCGATGACAATAGTAACGGATTCAGCTTGCTTCTGGAGTTATTATTGTCATTGAAAGAATACTTTATTTCTACCACATATCCCGCTGTGCCGCCCACGTGCCAACACTGAAAGTCAGCAATATTCGCATTGTTATTTCTTGCGTCATAATGATTTCATCTCAGATATAATTAGTGCACTGCACTCATATCACGAAACTGCACATTTCGAGTCATAAACGGCTTCCTATCCTCATTCGTTCTCTAGGTAAAGTATTTCTAAATAAATTCTCGTAAAATGTAAATTATTAAATATTTTTGAATTTTGAGAACCATATTTCATTAAAGAATGTTGAAAGAATATCTGTGATTTTTTCACATTTTTCCTAACGTCGCGCGCTTTGTGGAAACAGGTGAAAGTCGACGCTTAAAAATGGTAAAAAGATAAACCCTGGTTTTGGGGATGTTTTCTCCTCTAGCTATTGACAAAAGTTTTCTAGGAAAACAATAATTATTGATGCTTTCTATTAAACAATTCAGAGATTTTTTTGAGCGGGTTGCAATGAAAACATGTGAGGGGCCTCGACTTTTGGCCCCGACTTTAGTATATGGTGTAATAAGGGTCAATGAATATAATTTTAAGTAAGCATCACGTAGGTTTTGATCCTTTTTAAATATTATGTTTGTTGAAAATCAAGGCGGCATTATTAGGAAGCAAGCGTGATAAATTTTCATGAATATCACTTGAAAAATCTCACAATTGGTTTATTCATATTCTAAAAACATAGTAACTTTTTTTTTATTTTAAATATTTTTGACTGATGGAATAGTTATTCCACTTTGATTTCACACACGTGATTAGAATCGATGCAAGGTTACCAAAAGTCATCCGTACTACGGCGGTAAACGATTGCTGCGTGTACTATGTGAATATAACACTATTCGCTAATATTAGTTCAAATTCATTATTAAATAACGAAATATTTTTCATGAAACCTCCTTCTTACATTGTGCAATCTTCATAAATAAATACTTCTTTTCTGGCGCAGAAATGTTCACAATCCTTGGAAACCTCGTTTTTTGGAGAACAAAAACGATTTAGATATTGTTTTAGCATTTCAGTTTCAAAATCGCCTTACGTATGTCGGAAAACAATGCATAGAACTGGACGGCAAAGTATATTTCAATGAGGTCAAATGAACGTATCAATGAGGAAAAATGAAGAAAAACTCAAAGAAATCGATTTTTCTCAAATGGATTTATACATTTTTCCTTTCTTGAATAGTCGTATGGCATACCATAGAATAGAACAGGTGGAGTTCATGTCAAGTGATAACAAGATTTTTATAGGATAGGATTTGGCTGTGGCTTGGCTTATACCATCCTATATTAGCAAAAAAAATCCCTAAAGTGGTTGTTGAGCATTTGAAAAAATGACAGAGATATATGGAACTTTCAAAATTTTATATATCTATATATAAAATATCTTTAATTCTAATTAAATGATTTGAACTGACTATATTGACTGTTCAAAGACTGAAATTATTTGTAATGACATGCACTTTCGAATGCAAAAATTGTTGTGAAGAAAAAAATTTGACATATTCTTCAAAACTTAAAGAACAATAATCGAATTTTTAATTCAAACTTTTTTGTTAAAAAAAGCTATCAATGAAGGGTGACAAGGGAAAGTGAGCTGACTGACAATTTCTCGTAAATTGGGTTTTTTGCTAGAAAATCCTGTAAAATTCAAATCAACATCCCGTGTGGAAATTCAAATCCGGGCAGTAGCAGGCCCTGAAAAGGTTGCCTTATTATATGACAGGTCCGGATCCGTCGACCCTATCAGGCCCATATAACGTTCTGTTACGCTTGATATGAAAAGGGCCGTATCAGGCAAGCTTACAGGGTTCCTGTCAGGCAACCTGTTTTGTGCCTTTAAAAAAATTAAGGCCCGTTTCAGGGCCATATTTTTTACGTATCAAATTCCTGGACTGTTTTTTAATCAAATTGAAATAAATATCAAAATGCATATATAGAGCTCAAACAATGTTTTATTGACGAGATAAGCAAATTTTCGCTCTGCTAGATATTCTCTAGATTATTCCTGGGATAACCCGACACAAACGGAGCAAGTAATAAACAGAGCTTCCCGCTCAATCACTTCTTCTTCTTCTTTGCTTGTGGCTTCTTAGATTCAATAAGACATGTTCCACATAATATATCAATGTAATCAATCCTTCCAAGTTCACAAAACCATTTATAAACTCAATGAATCAGTATGAAATCCGTAAAACTGACGTAATAAACAGAACAACCGTTCACTGCCAACGCTGAGAAGCAAATTCGACGCTTGATCACGCTCAATAAAGGCAGTGATGCCAATGTTGGCGCCTTTTGCTATTGCGCTTGCGTTCGGGCCGCGCACTGGTTGGCCGCAGTTGGCGCGCAATTCAAAATTGGAATTAAAAACAATTCTTGTAATGAAAATGAATCATCATTGAAAAATGCACAAGCATGTATGTAAATTGTACAAATTCTGATTTTAGACAAGAAAAAAATTTATAACACTTATATTTTTCAAATGACAGTTTATTTTCTTTGACTCCCAAAGAATAACTTATATTTCACAAAACATTTAATTTCAGAAGTCTAAAATCAGAAGTTGTACAATTTATAAACATTTTTGTGCATTTTCCAATAATTATTTATTTAAATCACAAGAATAGTTTACTAGTAAAACCATTGGAGCCTGTAATTAACCTAACAATTTCCTTACTTTAAATTTAAAGACAGCTTAACTAATTTACTTGAGATTCTATTAACATGGTAAGTTACAGTTCCGCGTGTTACTTTTTCCTGCAATTCCCAGATCTTTAAATGACTTGAATTAGTGGGGAATGTAAAAAGTGGCTTCATTTTTCTCCATATTTGACCTTCAAATTCCAAGTTTATCGAATTGCCAAACATTTTCTTGACCATTACGACTGTATTATCTTCCAACAAGATCATGTTGTCAGGAGACGAGTTACTAATGGTAACTTCTGTAAACTTTATTTTTGCTACGTTATGTTCGTTCCCTCCAAAAATTTGTAAAACGGGTGGTAAAGATGTTTTTTTTTGTTTTTTAGACATTTCTGCTCATGGAATCTTCTACACAATTGCGATAATGGTCGATTTGGGGTACGAAGCAGTACAACATAACCTATAATATAACCTATACATTCTCGACTGTCGCAGTAGTTGTGTTAATTACTTAATTACAGATCGAACTGTGACTCTGCTTTTATTTAATACATTTTTTACCTTCAAAATGGTAAATTGTCACATTTAACTATGAAAATGCACAGTAAACCTCAACATTTTTTTTACAAATTTAAAGGCTCGGCTTAGAATGATTTTTGATTGTTCTAAATATTAAAGGATTTGCTATACTTATTATTATTACAAGTGATAATTTTTTCCAACAAATATTTCTTGTACCTAACACTGTTAACTAAAAAATACTTGAATAAATTATTGGTTTACCTTTTGCATTTTTAACAGGCGGAGAGCCAGAAGAGTCATTTGAAGACGACGATGTGTTTAATTCTTGTAAAAACTTTTCGATAGCTCGACTTTTTTTCACTCGAAGGCGACTTTGCTCTCTCTTTCGTGCTATACGATCCAATTTATAGATTGCAATTATCTCATATATAAAAACAAAATTCTCAAGTTTGCATTTGACAGGCGTCACACACGGTAAATAATATGGCACTCGTCCGGTACCTAAATGCGGTCCTTATTCAGTACGCCTTGTCACCAACAGTGGCGCCCTTATCTGGACCTTTTCAGGGCCGCGCAGGTACCGTAAATGCGGTAAAATTCAGGTTGCCTGAATTAAAAACAGGGTAACCCTATTCGGACCCTATCCGCACCTGATCAGGGCCGTTTTACAACTTTCTGATTCAGGCAACCTGATCCGGGCCTGGCAGGAGCCTTTTTTCAAATAAGGCAAAATAAGGCAATTTCCACACGGGATCGTTCTAAAAGGATTTGCCTGAAATCATATTCTTTACGGTAGCAATACTTTATAAAGTTATATTTTCATATGCATTAAAAATTAAGACTTTCGTGATCAAACTACTAATTGTGCTATTCATAAAAGATATATATTTCAATATCTTTATTGTTCAATAACAAAAAATATTAATTTTATTATTTAACACTACCTGAAAACGGAAAATCTTCTTTCACACTGCGACACCAATTACAAGAAAAAAAATTTTTTTATAATTTTTGTTTCGATTTTAGACACTTTTTAAAATCCTTGTAATTCTAACCTCCAAACTTAATCTTAATTTTTTCAAAACTGAATCATTTTTTTAATCAACAATTTTCCTCTGTATTCAGTAACTCAAAATCTCGGGGACAGATCCTCAGTTTCTTACTCTAACCATTCTAATAATAAATTACAATAACGATTTGAAAATAAAATGATGTGTCTCCTAAAATATACTGATATACTGAAGAATTTCTTGAATAAATTGTTGATGACAATGAACTTGTTTAGAACGAAATGCTTAACCAGTTTGAGATGTTGTTCTCTACGCAAATTCTGCATAACATTTAGGATTGACATGTTTCAGTAATTTTTGGAATAATCTTAGAGATTTCATTTCAATGCAAATAGTCAGGAAAATAATGTAGATTCTTTCCGTATTTCTATCGTTTCAAAGAAAAAAAACTATTTTTGCGTTTCCGTTTTACATTAATTTAAGCATAGGTTGGCACACATAGCATAGTAATCTAAGTGGTTGGGACTGCGCCGGTTATTAGCACCCCCTGGGGCCGTCCATAAATTTCCTGACGCGTTTTTTCTGTGTTTAAATAAAGATGGGAATAAATTTTTCCTAAATTGAAAAAGGATACAACGATATAAACAAAAGAAAAACGCGTCACGTGATTTATGGACGGCCCCTCTCTCATTTTCGTAAATATTAAGAAAATGCGAACATTCCTTGTATTTGACTGATATTATTTTAATGCTGCTTTCCTTTTTGCGCATAATGATATATACAAATTTTGCAAAATAATGTTACATTTAGGTGCAAACTATTAAATTTTCTTCAATTTTTAGGATGCTAAGAATTTTTCGGCCTTTCTAAAGAAAATCTTAAGTTAGCGACATTTTTTAATTTGGTTACAGCAACGTTACAAACAAATGAACCTGCTTCATTTTTCATAGGTGTTTTATAGAAATATTTAAAATTCAATAACAATTAGAATTGCATCTCGTAAATAATGTATTTATTAATTTTAGGGGCAGGGTTACATTCAAAGTGATAGGATATATTTTTCTACTAAAAAGTAAAATTTCTGTAAAAAAAACCCATTACCGTCGCAGTTATAAATTCACAAATTTTAAATATTATTACGTTCCTTTAATGTGAAATTATGGTCAAAATTCACAAAAATTTGAATTTTAGGTCAAAATCCAAAAAATTATAATAAAAATAATAAAAATTTACAAAAAAGCTTTAGATAAAGGTTGTAGATCTTTCAAAAGTACATATTTTATGTTGAGTACATTTTTACTCTACGACTGCAAGTTTTTAGTTTTCGAGACAATGGACGCTAAATATTAAAAATCACAGAAATACATCACAATGTGTAGCGATGTTGCGTTAGAAAGGGGTGGGGTTTTGACCAAAATTATTTCTGTAATCAATTACGGGGTTACCTTCCCGCCCCCAGGAGACGTTAGAAAGAGGTGGGGGTTTGGTCGAAATTATTTTTGTAACCAATCACAGGGTTGCCTTCTTGCCCCCACGAGACGTGGGAAAGGGGTAGGGGTTCGACCCAAATTATTTCTGTGACCAGTCTCAGGTGTGCTTTCCCTCCACGAGACGTTGGCGAAGGGTAGGGATATTACCTACATTATTTCTGTGACCAGTCTCAGGTATGCTTTCCCTCCACGAGACGTTGGCGAAGGGTAGGGATGTTACCTACATTATTTCTGTGACCAGTGACAGGATTGCCTTACCGGATTCACGACAAGTTGGAAAGGGGTAGGAGTTTGACCAAAATTATTTCTGTAATCAATTACGGGGTTGCCTTCCCGCCCCCAGGAGACGTTAGAAAGAGGTGGGGGTTTGGCCGAAATTATTTTTGTAACGTGGGAAAGGGGTAGGGGTTCGACCCAAATTATTTCTGTGACCAATCTCAGGTGTGCTTTCCCTCGACGAGACGTTGGCGAAGGGTAGGGATGTTACCTACATTATTTCTGTGACCAGTGACAGGATTGCCTTCCCGGATCCACGTCAAGTTGGAAAGGGGTAGGACTTTGACCAAAATTATTTCTGTAATCAATTACGGGGTTGCTTTTCCGCCCCCAGGAGACGTTGGAAAGGGGTGGGGGTCTGACAATATTATTTCTGTGACGAGTCACTGAAGGGCCGAACACTTACTGGACTCAAGCCTGTTGCACTTACTTTATGTCGATGAAAAAAGTTTTTCTGTTTGAAACAGATGATTCAAATATTATAAATGAGCATAACTTCCTTACTCTTCAATAAAGTGTATTAATATTATAGGTCAACCGATTTGCATCAAATCAAGGAATCTTTTCCGTTTTTGCATCAATTTTGAATTATGTTGGTGAAAAAAGTTTTACTATGAAAAACCGATTTTCAAAATATATAAATTACCATATCTTTCCTACTCTTCAATAAAATGCATCAATATTATAGGTCAATCAATTCGTCTTGACCCAAGGAATCTTTTATATTATTGCATCAACTTTGAATTATGTTAATGAAAAAAGTTTTACTATAAAAAAAAATTTCATTCATTTATCTGCAACCGTTTTCAAGTTATCGTGTTCACAAAAAAGTGTGATATCCACACACCCGCGCATAGACACATCCACACAAAATCCACACAAAAATAATAAAAATAATAAAAAATAAAAAAACCCATTTTGCGGTCAAACTTTACAAGATACGAAAGAAGATGAATAGCCACAAATTGTACATTTAAAAAATATTTACAACATTTGTGAAAATCAGTTTTTGGACGAACGACACAAGCGAAGAAGAAAAATAATTACACAAAACTTGTTCAGCCAAAAGGAGCTACAAATTTGTTATTAATTATTTTTTGATTGGATGCGTGGTTTTTGTTTTATTCGTGAAAGACGACATTGAAAATTAAAACATTTAATTTTTGGAAAAAGGACACAAACTATGAAAAAATTAATTGACAAAGTTGCTCATCCAAGAAAAAATCTACAAATTTGTTTTTGATAATTTCTTGATCGGACGCGTATTTTTTGTTTAAATCGTAAAAAATAACACCAAAAATAAAAAAATTACATTTTTTTGAAAAGGACCAAAGTTGAAAGAAAATTTTTATTAACAAAATTGTTTTTTTCTTATAGGATGCGCACTTCTTTTTAATTATAAATGCAAGACAATGAAAATACGTAGGTTTCAATACCAATCACGGAAAAAAGTGGATCGTTAAAAAAACTCTGTGAACCAGCAGCTCTAACTATTTTAAATTGAACCGCAGCTTTTCGTCGGTGAATTTTGTTAAAATTACTATTTCGCATTCAGGTTATTTAAACTGACTTCTTAAAAGAGTAGGTTGAACAATTTCAAATAGTAGGATACACTGCACCAGTTGGTAACCGTCCACACTCAGGAGAATAAAAGTTACTATTTCGTGTAGTATGCCTTACTTCTGTGAAGAGTAACTTTGCCGATTTCGCATTGTAACGCATATATGTATATGTATATATGCTCTGCACGCATTCTATACACGATTTATAAATAGATGAGCTCGAAACTTTCGACAACTAAAATGATGTGAAACGTCGATCGATTTGAAAAGGAAAAAATTATTTTATATATGATTATTACTGCACTTAATTTACGATTATTCTTAACAATTGCATCCACAGAGCCTTACATATATAATCGCACGCTCAAACGCTTTGAAAAATTGCCCCCGCTGGGGAATCGAACCCTACCTAACTACTACCTAAAACCTGTCCTAAAACGTAAATCTAGCGCAAGTGTTAGTCAAGTGAGCTACGGAACCGCTTAGATTTTTCTGAAAAACTCTCGGTCAAGCGGTTTCTCTGAGAAAAACGTGGCCAGCAAAGAAATTATAATAAATAATTACTTAACATTTTTTTAACTAATCTCTTACTGATGATTTCTAATATTTTGTAACGAGCTTGGGAAAAATATTTTGCTTAGAAGTATTAACTCACACAGTAAATATATTATTAGTAATTTATATGTATATTATTATAAAATGAATTGAATTACAATTTTTAAAAAGTACATATTTTGTATTATTGAAAATTAAGGCTTGAAAAAATGTTTTCGAATGAAAGTTTTTGAATTTTGAACTGATATATAAATAAAAAATAGTTTAAACATCGTAATAATATATCAAATGCAAAATCGAAATCACTATTTTAAGATGAGACAAACGTTGAATTGTGATTTAAATTTAAATTTTTTGCACAAATAAAATTTTTCTCATGAGATATGGGGATGCTGAATTATAATAAAAACTGTTTAAAAAAAGAATTCGGTTTCGAGAAATTGATATCAGGGTGCACACACAGTCTTCCCCTGTTTTTCTTAGTTTCCCCTTTTTTCTTGAAATTTCCCTTTTCGCCCCTATTCTCAAAAACCTTCGCCCTTTTCCCCTTTTCTCTTTAAATATACGATATTTGAAATTGTACCCATTATTGAATAATAATTAAAGCAATTATAGCACTTAAATAAATTATTTATGAATAAATAAGGAACACGTTCCAAGTTCCGACCATTACAAATAAATACTCTTAAACAAATTTGAAGATGAAATATTTTAAAGCAAGTTGAAAATATGAAAACTGCCGACAGAAGTTATTATCCAATATAAAATTGGAACAGTTATAAAATATATATTATTTTTTAAATAATTATTAGAAGATTAATACATTTTAGTTGAAATGTACAAAGTTAAATACCTTATTAAAAATGGAATATTCCAAACTCATCAACTGGAATTTTAAATGTTCTAACTTGAGCAATTTTTTATTTTTTTAAATTTTTACTTGAAAATTTAACTATTGTTGAAACTTTTTTGGGTTGAAAATTAATTTTTTTAAACTCACAATTGAACTATTTCATTTTTGTTTGAAAATTGATCTTTTTTAATTGGAAATTCTGAAAATTTTGTACAAAACAAAAAAACAGTATTGAAGTATAAAGTAGAGTTATTCACTATGTTCATTTATAATAATTATCTCAACTGATATTATGATAAAAGAGAAAACATTATAAAACAGTTTCCGATAATTTATTTAATTTTGTAAAAGGTCAGTGCGCGGTCTGTCTTATAGATTGAAAAGCGAAAATCTGTTGTTTTACTGATAAGCAAGTTATAAGTCGTCCTTCTTTTTTAATTTGAAACGGACCGCCTAAAAAATGTTGCGGAGGGGGCCTACACGTTTCTAGTTGTGCCACTGAACTCACTTACAATTTCAAATAGTAAGGCTAACAATCTCGCGCAGTGATTATTGCAATGCGAAAAAGCAGATCGAACTCACTTGCAAAAGTCAAACTCACATTTCTTTGCTTACTATGAACATTAGTTATTCATACAGTCTCCCATGTTCAAATGTACTATTTCAAATAGTTATTGAAGCTACTTGTTCTAGTAATCTTTCTTTTTACAATTTCAAGTAGTAATGCTGACTTCAGACTTTGTATATTTTGAGATCACTATCTCATTCAGTATCAAAAACTATTTGAATTGTTTCTTGTGCAATGCGAACAAGTAAACTTCAAGTTAACAATACATCAAAGTGAATCTAACTATCTACTTTTTTCCGTGATGCATATTATGACTTGTAATAATATAAATGTATTGAAATGATACATTTTTCAGGGTAGCTGAGAATAAAATTTAATGCAAAATAAGGAATGAATATTACATTAATCGTTATAAGTTAAATTAACATTTTTTAACATTTTGCAATATATGAATGATCAATCCCAGGCCGAAGTACATAAATAAATGGAATATACATTTGATATAAAAGTGTTTAACACAATGTACAAAAGTTCACATTTTCAACAAAATCGAGTGCGAAGCACGAGACACGTGATGAAAAAAAATCAATTTTTTATAGTTTTTCATATAAATATAACGTGTGGGAATAGAATTATATTCAGAACTTATGAATTTTTATTATTTTTTTTGTCAATTATTTTTGTACATCAGAAATCTTTTGCGTCTATAGGACTGAGTGAGAAAAAATCAAATTTCCTGGAAGTGTGGGATGACTTTATTAAAAAAAATTTTTTTTTGATTGAAATTGCAGGAACTATTCTTGAAAATTGTAAAGAACTTTAGAACTATGCTCGTTCTATTTAGAACTCTAAAAAATTGCATTTTTTCAAATGTGGGATGGAGTGTAAATTGATGGAGTGTGAATTGAATCATTTAAACAATTGATATCACTGGTGTCTTTTCATATGCGGAGAAAATTCGAGTTTTATTTAATATCTTACACTATGTCGCTTAACATTCAGTAAGAAAATACTGAATAATCAGTGACATAGTTTAACATGATCGGAATAACTCGATTTTTCTTTATCTCTTATATAAAAACGAGCAACTGATATTAATTGTTTAAATAATTACGAAGTGCCAGTAAAGAAAGGTATCACTCCTAACATTCATCAACTACATCAGTAATTCAAGAAAATAATAAATTTCCACGATTTACGGGGGGGAAATATGGTTTAAACATACAGAAATTCTTTAAATGCTTGCCAAAGGTCCTAAGAATAAAATAATCTAAAAATTCATTGTATTAATAATTCCACAAAACACCAAATTTTCATAATGTGGTGAAAAAATTATATTTTCTAAATTAATGATAAAAATAATTTTTAACATTATGCGTAGTTAAAAAATATTTGGAAACTTGCCACTTGAAGGCAAAAACAAATTTGGAAATTTTTTTATCAAATTCCGTCTTTAGCATCAACTTTCACACAAAGCTGCTATTTGTCGATTGTTTGGGTATTTTTCTGGCACAATACAAGCTGGTACGGGCGGTTAAAATTATAAATCTATTGATTGGAAATTATGTTATCAACATTTCTTGGAATTTCTTGTTTCCAAATACGTACAAAGGGGGCGAAGGGGGGGTCTCGATCACCAAAAAAGAAAAGTCGAATCTTTCGACAACCCTCATGTGCATGCACTATTAGGCTGAACTTAATCGAGGCTGGTTGCGTCATTTATGATGATACTAAAGAA
>CAKNYM010028065.1:0-17201 GCA_932195095.1 Andricus curvator | reverse complement strand
ATGTTTCAACTACATGTTACGAAGATAAGTTCGTAAAATACCAAAATCAAAAATGTTAAAATTCGCTATTTTGCCAATTTCGATTCCTGGGTCTTGTGAATTTGTTTTTCTCGTGTATTTCTATGTTTAAAAAACCCACACATGCTCACAAAAATGTTTCAACTACATGTTATAAAGATAAGTTCACAAAATACCAAAATCAAAAATTTAAAAATTCGCTGTATTGACAATTTCAATTCCTGGGTCTTGGGGATTTTTTTTTCTAATTCATTTTTGTCACTGAAAAGTTTTCATGTACCTCAAATAATTCTCCTTCTATTTGCAAACGTGGTAAAAAAAATTCCGAAAACAATGGTAAATTAAATAGGAATTATCTCTCAGAAAATGATAGATTAAAATCCAAAAAAAATTGAGAAGACTTTTTTGACCTCCAGGTATATGAAAAAAAATTGAAACTCAATAAAATTCTAAAACTCTGCAAACAAGAAATTTTTGAAACCTTTTTTTCGAGCGCGGATAACCAAGCTGCATGTCGATTGATTCCAAATTAATTATACCTTTTTAGGACCACAATATGCTACTTTTCCGCGTTGTAGCAATTTTGAATTCCAAAAGTATCTATTTTCGACCCACCCTAATGTATATTGTAAGGCTTTCTCTCTTGTGAATCATTATTTATTTATTTATTTATTAAGTATAGATATACAAGTCATTAAAGGTTTTATGAAGTGTTTATAAGAAATAACAAAGCTGTGATTTTCATAATTTCATATACATTCTATTTTCCTTGATAAAATATTATAAATATTGAATATTTAATTCAATGAAAATTTAAGAAAGTATTATAATGCAAAAAAGTTTTAAATCTTTTTTAAAAAAGTCTTAAAACTTTTGAAAATGGTTTAAAGTATGAATATCGACTATTATAGTTTCATAGTTTTCATGCTTCTTTAAGAAAATATCATTAAAAGAAATGATGATTATTTTACTGAATTAAAAATATATATAAATTATTATCATTCTAAATTCACAATATTTAAAATCAATTAAAGAATGAAATACAAAATTTGAAAATTGAAAACCACTTGAGGCTTGAGAATGATATACATTATCAATCTAACCTCAATTTTTCTTATAAAATATATTCCTTATATTACAAATTTCAAAACCTGTAGTAACTTATACTATATTCCCTATAGATCATTCTATTATCTTATTTTGTAACTTAAATGTAGCTACCGAAACGGGAAAATGACATTGTATTTAGTGGACAAAAGATTATTTCTGCGAAAAAAAGTCTTAAATCTTAAACGTTTAAAAATAGGCACAATTTTTGTTTATTTTATTTTTTATATTTAAACAAAATTTTAAATTTATTTCCTTCATTTAAAATAACGAAAATATTTTTAATTGCCGAAAACAATCACGAAAAATAAGAATCCCGAATTCTAAAATATCCTACATTTAAATTGATCGAATTACATAATTTCTGAGTTATTAGATTGAAGCAAATTCTAAGATTCAAACAAGGACCCCACACAAATCCACCGAGACCTTTTTTTACGTACATACAATTCTTTCGCATATATTAAAAGTAAATTCCATTGAACGTAAAACAAAGTAAAATTGGAAGTAATTTTTTTTCTTTTTACTAATAATAAAAAATTAAAAATTTTTATTTATAAAATAATAAAATACAGTTTTTGCTTTGTAGACAATATTCCTTTTAAAATAAAATAATTATTTAGCTCTGAAAATTGGGAAGACGTGAATTCATTTTTTAAAACAGTTTTGAAGACTAAAGTATGTGGTAATGGGATAACAAATTTATAAATAATAAATGATTTACTCAGATTATTTTTTTACATTCCAGGTTTAAAATTAATTTCAGGCAATTCTCCTATTTAAGATTGAAATTAATATACCCTGCCTCTGTCCCTCACATAAATTTTAAAATAGAAATTATGTACACTGTTTCTTTGTTTTCCTATTGACAACATTGAAATTAAGCATTTTTCCCTGTACACAGTTTAATCAAACCTCATTTGAGATCTATTTCAGATCATTCCTATGAAAGTACATAAAAATGGTGATATTTATAAGAATTAATTACATTTGATTTATTATTTCTTTATTTATATACCGTGCCAATCTTATTCTCAATCACAGACTGAAGTATAATAAACATTAAACGAAGTTATAATTTTCAAGCATAAGAAGAAGATAAAGTAGATAAAAGTAGATTTTACAATGAAATAAAAAAAATTCCCGTTCCTAAATAAAATTCTCGGGTTTATCACCGTTTTTCCTAGTTAAAAAAAATTCCCGGGTTTTCCCCAGTCTGATCGACACTGATATTATTTATTCCTATATTGATTTTTCTGTAATACTTTAATACCCAGTTTCTATTACAAATAATTATTGATTTATATATTAGCTGCAAAATAATGAAATTTTAGAATTAAAAAAGAAAAATATCATTACAAATAATAAAATTGCCATTTTACACTCTCATGAGTGAAAAACTTAAATTTCGTGAAGAATCTTTTTATATTATAATTTATAAATAATTTTTTATTTATAAATAAAAATTATTTATAAATTTTTATATACTTATTTTTATATAATTATTTTATACTAATTTATAAATTATTTTAAACAATAACGATAATAATAACGATAAAATAACGATCCTATACTAGAAAAGATTCTATAATAATATCTGAAAAACATAATCATCATCTTTTAAAACTTTTTTAGCTTTTTTGAGGTTGTCAAACTTTGTTTCTAAACAAAAGTCGACTCTAACCTCCAAACCCTCCAATTTCTCCAAATCTGAAAAAGCTGAAAAATCTTGATAATAGCCGAGTCGCCGAGAATGAGAAATTACAAATTAAGAATCGTGCATCCTCGGCTTCAACGCCGAACCCATCTTCGTGGCTGACCCGAAGCTGCCACCGAAATCAAACGAAAGAGCACGAAGGAGACAGTGAAATCATCCGAACCGACAAATTTTCGTTGCCGGGGAGCGTGTAATCAAGTGACGGAGTGGGGACACACCGACACGCGACGTTTACCTGTGTGCTCCCACACGGGAGTCGTGGTGGGGGCCGCCAGCTCCCACAGTCTGTGAACACTGGTTCCGAATGCAATACTGATCATTACCTCTTAGTCTCCAAAATAAATTTAGGGCGGGGATGGAGAAGAAAGAAAACAACAAAAACAAAACAAACGCGAATAAAGATTGAAAATTTACAAAAACCGGAAGTGCGAATAGACTTTCAAAATAGGTTAAACGAACGTATAAATGAGACAATTTGGAAGGGATTAATAAACAGTAAAGATTTAGAGGGCATGTGGACTTTGCTACGGGATGTCATCGTTGAAACTGCGACCGAAGTATGTGGTACGGCGGTTGTTGGAAGAAAATCTGGTGATGCATGGTGGAATGATGAAATTGAGTCAGCCCAAAAAGAAAAGAGAGAAGCGTACGAAAGAACGTTGCAAATTACAGGTCTTAGCGATGAGGAGAGAAATAGACTTAAAAATGATTACAGACACAAAAAGAGAAAAGTTAAACGACTAGTCAAAGAGAGTAAAGAGAAAATGAGAACAGAAGAAGAGAGGAAAATACAAAACAGCTTTGAAGGAATGATGAAACTATTATATAAACAGTTGAAGGAAAGTAAAAATACAGAGTTTGCGAGCATGAGAAACAGCAAAGGTGAAATGCTATATGATATAGACGGGATAGTAGACGCTTTAAAAGACTCTTTTAAAGAACTATTAGGAGGTAAAGATATAGGACAACAAAACTGCGACATAGAACATAATGCATTAGAAAACCCAATTGAAAAAGTATGTGTCACTGAGGTCAAAAACATAATAAAGAACTTGAAAAACGGTAAGGCTGCTGGTGTAGATAGTATCAGTGCTGAAATGCTTAAATACGGTGGCGAGTACATACCTCACAAGTTGTGCGAATTGATAAATTTATGTATCGAGACGGGAGAAGTCCCGGACGATTGGAGAAAAGCGATTATCGTACCAATATACAAAAGAAAGGGAGACAAAAGCAACTGCAGCAATTACAGAGGTATCAGTCTACTAAGTACCGTAAGTAAAATATACTCAAAAATACTTATTCGTAGGGTAATGGAAATTACAGAAGAAAAGATATGGGAAGTCCAAAGTGGATTTATGCCAGGAAGATCATGTACAGATCAGATATTTAGCCTAAGACAGATCACAGAAAAAAGCTTGAGAGTAGGAAAGAAAGTTTTCTGTGCATTTATTGACCTAGAAAAAGCATTTGACACGGTAAATAGAAGTAAACTTTGGGAAGTCCTTGAAGAGTACGGAGTAAATGGAGGGCTCCTGCAAGCAATAAAAACAATATATACAGGTAGTAAAGCGAGCGTAAGGGTAAACGGGAAACTGAGTGACTGGTTCGATATTATGCAAGGCGTGAAACAAGGATGCGTTATGTCCTCGTGGCTATTTATCATATTCGTGGATAAGTGTCTAAGAACTGCACTCTTCGACGAAGAAGGTGTAGATCTCCAAACAGTCAAGGTACGTGGGTTAGCTTTCGCAGATGACAAGATTGTTATGGCAGAATCAGTCGAGGATTTGCAAAGAATGTTGAATAAACTTAATACAAGCATGAAGGACATGGGACTCAAAATTAACGTAAATAAAACAAAAATCATGGTGTTTGAGGGAAAAAGTGAGAAAACAATATGCAACATTATCATAAATGATGAGAGATTAGAACAAGTTGACCAGTACGTGTATCTAGGTAGTCTATTCACTAGCGATGGAAAAATAGATGGGGAGTTAGATAGGCACATAAATAAGGGTAGACAGGTTATCGGTAGAGTAGGATCCATCCTCACAAATAAAAACATATCAAAAAAAGCTAAAATGGCCATACATAATTCTATATTCGTACCGACTGTACTATACGGTAGCGAGACATGGACCTGTCAAGAAAAGGACAGGAGTAAAATTAACGCGATCGGCATGAAACCTCTGCGCATAATATGCGGGAAAACACTGATGGACAAAGTCCGAAACAAGACCATCCTCAAAGAATGTGGTGCAAAAGAGACAATAGTTGACACATGGGAAAGAAATCAGTTAAGATGGTTCGGACATCTTGAAAGAATGAAAGATGAACGACTGACCAAACAAGTTTATAAAGGTAAAGTAAATAGTAGAATGCCCAGAGGTAGACCGCCGAAAGAATGGTTAGAATCTGTAAATGAGACATTGATCCGTAGAGACATAAGAAGCCATAGAAACACAAGAGCTTGCATGAAAAAATGCATGGACGTGAAGGAAGCTAGAGTAGTATGCCAGGACAGAAAAGTGTGGCGACAAATAGTTTGTAAACAGAGTGACAGTAGAATGAATGGCGCCTGAAACAAAGACCTTGGATACTAATGGGCCCAAGTGGAGAACCATACATAACAATTTTGTGAGGCTCTTCACTTGGGGTGATCGCTAGAGAGATTGATCAGCAACCTGGGTCGGAGCAGTGTTGCGGAATAAACGTGTCATTTAAATAAATAACACGAGAATTCCAGATCAATCTGAAATATTTATACCTAACATCCATATACCTATCTACCTTATACCTATATACCTACATGTCTACATACCTTACAACCTTACACCTATATACCTATTCAACCTATACAATACTATTCTCCAACCGAGCAAGTCACGCCTACCCCGAAAGGGAAATGGCTTAATGGTATAATATACAATATCTTCGGCAATCATCGACGTGTCTAGCGCAAGGGGTACTAAAAATCACTGCTGACTTTCAAACGTAATTATTCCTTCAAAAAAAGATACAAAATTTCTTCAAAACCATTGGAATGTTCATGAAATGCCAGGTCGAATGCACCCTTATAGAAATATTTTTGATCTTTCGAATAGAATATACGACGTGAGAAGTTTAAAAGAAAATTCAAGAATTTCTCGAATTTTGTATCTTGACTTCAATTACGCTGATAGACAGTAAATATATAGAGCACGCATGGACAATGTTTCAGGAAATCACTGCTAGGAGTGCAACTGAAGTATGTGGAACTGCGATTGCAGCAAGAATGACGGGTCATGTTTAGTGGATGAATTTGCAGGTCTTGGCAGCGTTGAGAGAATTAAAATATGAAATGATTATAGGGACAAAAAAAGAGTAGCAAAAATACCAGTCGAAGAAAGCAAGGTAAAAATCAAAGTGGAAGAAAATAAAAGGACGAAAATTAGTTTGATTGAAACAAGATAATAAGAGTATGAGTGACTTTTGCAAGAAATTATTTTGTGGTGAAGCTACAGATCATATAACAATTGCGAAATAGAAGATGATACGTTAGAAAATCATGTTGAAAGAATAGGTGCCTCTGAGATTAGGGCTATGATGAAGAACTTAAGGAATGGTAAGGCTGCTGGTGTGGATGGTATTACCGCTGGAATTCTTAAAAGCGGTGACGAGTATTTTGTCTGAAAGGCTGAGAAAGTAGAAGAATATATGTGCTAAGATTGTGGAAGTTCCAAATGTGAATTTATGCCAAGAAGATCATGGGCGGATCAGATATTCAGCTTAAGAAAGATCAGAGGAAAAAGTTTGAGATAGAAACAAACAAGTTTTCCATGCATTTGTTGATCTGGAAAACGCGTTTTATGAGATGCATGAAATTCAGTTTTCGGAAGTTCTGAAAGAATATGGAGTCAATGGTTGGCTCCTAAAAGTAATAAAAACAGTGTATGCAGGTAGTAAAGCGAGTTAAGGGTGATTTTGGACAACTGAGTAATTGGTTTGATATTAGGCAGGATGTTAGGCAAGCGCGCGTTATTTCCTCCCGTAATTATATTTTCTGTCAATCCCCCCCCCCCCGGGAGGGGTGTTCCTGTAATTTTTTGCAATTTTGTAACAAGATGCTTAACCCTCTTCCCCCGAGTGTTAAGTAATTTTGTGGATGATCCCTAACGTTGGATCTGTACAACGACTTCTATATAAAATTATCTTCATAGTAGTATGACATAAGATTCTTGCTAATGGATTTTTTGTTCTACGACGTAATATATTTAGTATATTGATTCAACGTTATCTTTGCCGACGCCTCATTGTCACAAACACAACAATTAAACTTGAATAATTAAAGGAAAAAACGTTTTAAAATTTTGAAATCATAAAAATATTCATATTGAGAAAAACTCGATAGAGGCGGTAAAAATTTTGACTAAAATGTTTTAAATTTAGGAATTAAATACAAGACAATTTTAGTTTCAGCAAGGTTAAGACTAAGCAACTTAAAAATTTGAGTGTATGTAATTAAATTAATAATTAACAAAAACCTTAGGAATAAATAAATATCAGTTATCAAAAGCTTAAGGAGCATAAAATTAAAAAATTAGACATTTTAAAGAATATGTAATATTCCATATTGATATTTAGATTTATATTGTATTGGTAACAACTTACCACCAAAATCTGGGAAAAACGCGATGGTAAGAAGCAGAGTTCTGATAAGGATCTTCATTCTTTTAGGAAGATTTCGTAAACGACGAGTGACAAAATTTAAGCATATTCACTACAATATATACTCATCACTATCTGATTAATCTGATTCATTCTCATTACTACCTAGAAGACCTTCAGATTAATTAAAATTTACAATAAGTGTAGACTACTGGATAGAAGCATTTTGATATCTTTGTAGCCAAACAGCTGTTAAAATTAGAAAATAATAATAATCTCATAGACATTGGACCAGATATTTCATCATGGAAAATTGTCCTTTGATCCAGTGCACGAAAAGCATCCACTCCAGGGTATGAATTTTCAAATAAAATGAAGAATTTTCTAGTGGGTTAGTTAAATCTGCAATTAAAATATAAATTTTCAACCAAAACGCAACGATTTTTCAACTTAGACTACTTTAATTACTTCAAATTAGCTGGATTTTTTTTTCTTGAACAGAACCTCTGCACATGAAAGAAAGTTATATAAAAGGTGGTCTCGTGCTCGTCACATCTGTTAATGAACAAGACCTAGGATCCACTGTATTTTCGCTGTTTGGATGTATTCTTCATATTGATTGCATCATAAAATTGTGTAAAATTATGTAAAATTAACAAATAATGATGACTGAAAACTAAACAATAACAACCGTCTTTGCTAGAATGGTTTTGGTACAATTATTTTTCATGACGTAACATGGGCCCTTGAACTTGAAATGTTCCTCGTTTACTTCATTGTGTTTCTATTTTGTAAATTTACAGCTCACTCCAAGCACACTTATGGTGAAAAATTATTTTTTACGAAGATATTAAAAAAGCAAGTTTAGTCCAATTCATTTAGCGCCATATTGCTTTAGAAGCACAGAAAAACGCTGATTCTCAAAAGTGCACCGATTTGGTGTTGTTTTGAGTTGCAACAAAAAAGAGACACCGAATAATGAGAATGTAGCTATTAAAAAAATCTTTGACGGTTTCTAAAAAGCATTTATTAAACATAACACAGAGTTCATTTGCTAATTGTGAGCACCTAATAACGTAGAGTCAATTCGCCCGAAAATTCGGGACCACTATACCAAATAATTAAGAAAACAGTTGCGGAATTTCGGGGAAGATTATGATATCCGTAGTAATGAAGGTTTCAGCCGGTCTCCAGTAAGATGTTTTTCTAGAAAAAGAAATCCCAAACTGGTCAAATTGATATATCAAATGCTCAAGGTTCTGATGATATTTCAGTTAAAATGATTCACTTAGTTATACCAGTAATTTACCTCATTCTCTTGCACTTCTTTAACTCATCTCTACAGGTGGAAATATTTCCTGATACCTGGAAAGAGGCGATTATTTGCCCTGTCCCTAAAATATCTAACCCTACCTCTCCCAAAGATTTCCGCCCAATATCCATCCTCTGTGCCTTGTCTAAACCTTTCGAACGCATTGTACATCAGCAACTTACTGCACATATTGAAACCAACAATTTAATGAACTCAATGCAACCTGGGTTCCGTTCCAGGCATAGTACAGTTAAACATAATCTACTATTGACTAGGCTCAAATCACTTCACCTCTCAAATATGGCTGTTGAAAAGTTTGAACCTTATCTCAGTAATCGTTCTGAAAGTGTACAAATCAGCAATGACGAACGTTCTCTATTTAATATTTATACATCTGAACTTGGTATTGAACTTCGACACTGCAACTATCACAAATTATTTGAAGACTTCAAGCGATACCTCTCCGGGCCTATTGCCACTCCTAAGAGCTTACTTTAATAGGTACAGGAAGATATTGATTCGGTGGTTCAGTGGACCTTTACAAACGGCCTCACTCTTAACCCTGCTAAAACTAAGGCTATAGTCATAGGACCTCCTTCCTCTGCTTCACTTGCAACAATTGCAACCTTACCTTCTTTCTTGATCGATGGGCGTCTTATCCCCTTTGTGGAATCGGTGAATGATTTAGGCTATATTCTTAATTGCTCTCTTACTTGGAATGAACAAGTTGCGGATATTAGGAGGAAAACCCTTAGAGTCCTGCAGCAGCTTAAGAGGAATAAAGAATCACTTCCTACTCCAACGAAATCTGGAAATCTTAAAACTGAGAATGCGGCAATCTGAATTGAATTCTTATAGAGGTTTCCAAGATTTCGTTGAGATTGCCGGGAGTTCCGAGATTTCCGACGCTGCTCGCGATCAGATCTCACGTGGCTTTCTATCGACTCGGCTAAACTTGGCGACTTTCAGATTCAGTCGGCTGTTCGTTCCACGCATAGGAGCGTATGTCGAAATGTTCCACACCACCTCACCTCTGTCCAAACTTAGCCAAAGATTTCTCACGAATGCTAGATTACTCAGAGATTTCCAAGAGTTCCTCTAAGAATTCTCTCATGATTTTCCGCGCAGAAATCTAAGATTTCTTAGTGAGTAGCACCTCGAGGATTTCCATGCAAGGAAATAACTTTATGTTGAAGAGAATTTTATGAGATTTTAATCAGACTTATAGTAATAAAGTGTCACATTGACATGATATAAATTGCTGCGAGATTATTTCAGGTGATTGTTGAGGATTTAAAGTAGAGGTCATCATAAGGCTTTTATGTTTATTATATTCAAATGTATTGTTAAATCATCCTCATCATATTGATGCGGAAGATTTTGGTCCAAATCAGTGAAATATTACTGATTCATTAGGAAGTGCTTATTCTGTCAGCAGCGTTTATTATACCTATTTGCTTCAACATTGCAGTTCACTTCTTCAGGGCCAACCTGAAACTGATGTCTCAGGTTATGTTGATTTAAGGTTTCGATTGTTTTTCTTTGTCGCTTTCTCAAATAAAATGCTATATCCTGTTTTGATATGATGCTCAGCTAGTGCTGATTGCGTGAAATGTTTTAGCCTGACTTTACTCTCATATTCCTTTACACGTTGGCTCATCGCACTCCCGGTTCCTCCAATATAGACTTTGGCACAAGAGCAAGAGATTTTATATACTACTGGATCACTGATGGGTGCCTTTTTATCTTTAGGGTTGTTTAGAATTTGTTCTATTTTCGCAGGTGGTTTAAATATGGTTTGAATGTTGTGTTTGTTGAGAATTCTTCCTATTTGTTCTGTGATAGCTTGGATGTGGGGTAGGATGGTGGTCGTTTTTCTCTCTCTTTCTTTAGTAGGTTGTGTTGACTTGTTTTCTTGAGTTTATTTTCTTATTGCTTTACCAATTTCTTTGTTTGTGTAATCGTTTTGTATTAGGCTTTATTTAACGTTTTGTAATTTCTTCTGTAAGTTATCTTTAATCAATAAATAATGTGTTATCAGATCTTTTGTAAACTAGTACCTCCAAGAAAGGCAATTTTCCGTTTTGTTTAATTTCCATAGTGAACTCGATATTAGGGCGTAATCGAATCATGAAATCGGATAACTTGTCAAAATTCTGGTTTAATCTTGGATTGGTTGAAGATTTTAGTTTCTAGATGTTGCATAAAGATGTTGGCTATCACAGGTGGGATTAGAGATCCCATTGCTGCTCCTGAGGTTTGTTCGTATAATTGGTTATTGAAAGAGAAGTAAGTATTATGAAGGCAGTGTTCTATCAAAGGTCTGAGATCGGAGAGAGATGGGATTAGTAGGTATTAATTTAGATATTGTTTTGCTGTCAATTTTAGAGTCTTTTAGAAGAGTTTTTGTTCTGCTGAGTTGTTTTTGTTTCTGTGGAGTCCTTTTCAAGTTTTTTACATGTATCCGATTGAGTTCTTTAATTGCTGTTTTTTCTTGTTTTATTAGATTTGAGGAGGGAAGTTGTGCTTGGCGTAAGATGTTGGCCGTCCTACGCCTTATGCCATTCGCTTTTTCAGGTGGAAGGGTATATATTGTGGATTCAAAATTAATGATGATTTAATCTTTTGAGATTTTGAAGAAAGCTACTGCAAAATTATGTCCTTTAGATAAGGCCAAAATCATTTCATTGCTGAGAGGCTGGTTAGAGATTTGTTTTCTGTGTAAGTTAGTGGTGTGTGTCTTACTGGAAGTAATTTGTCAAATTTTATTTATTGTTTTTGAGTGAAAGATCTCCAAACCGTTGGGATTGGTCAAATGATATGCCGTCCAATGTAGACCAAATGTCAAATCTGAGGGTGTTTGATAGAAGAAGGTGAAGTTTTAATAGTTTTTTTTGGAGGTACTGTGCAAGACAAATTTGGTGTGTTGTATTCTTCCTTTCAAGAAAAGCAAACTTGTGTAATGTAGAATTGATTTGGATTTAGATGTTCCCGAATGATTTTGCAATAGTAAGAATTTTGGACGATGTTTTTGTCCCTGCATCGTTTGAAGAAAGCTAAAGTTGTTAGTTGCTTTTGTACCTGAATTACATTTAGACTGCGAAAATAGACACCCTTTTCTCTGATCAATATAAGCACAGCTTTTTTAACCAACAAACTTGTTAGCGGAAGGTCCTTAAAGACCTTATCTGATTTATGAGATCTACGAGGTTCAACCAGTTTCAGCTAGATTTATATATTATAGCATGGTCTGATGCTTCTTTATTATTCAGGCCTATAGGAAGATGTGATTAAGCAATAACATTGCTATCATAAGAATAACAAAAGTTTTCCTTTGTAGATTCTAATGTTGATTTTATATCACATCTGCTGAGGATTACAATTTTGCAACCCTAAAAATTTGTTGTTTTGGAATAAATGATTTTCAAATAAGAAATTCGGAACCTGTAGGTTCTTGCGACTACATACATGCATCTAAAAGTTTCCATACAAATTAAAAAGCTTGAAATTGTAATTTTCTACAACTATCAAGTGAACTGTTGGAGATAGGGATGAATGACAACATTTTCAGATTTTCGATCCAAAGAACATAATAATTGCTGGTGAATAATAAGTGTGTATAAACAAATTTATGAATGGACAACAAATAAATACCATGAAGATAAATAATGTAATTTTATAAAATGCAAAGAGGATGCGGGGCGACTCTTGGTGGCCTTATAGTGGCCTTGGAATGATGGGGATCACAGATTTGCAAGTTTCAAAAAGATTTGTGTCTGGTTTTTCCATAAAAAATGTAGTTGATTTTCTATTGAACAAAAAAATTGATATTTTTTATCAATAAAGTATGTTTATTATGTGGGCGATACCTTTCTTAATCGTCATGAAGATAACATTTATTTGACAATATCAGTTTCATTATTATCATAGTAGACTGCTTTTTGAATTTACATCTTTGCAGAGACGATAATAACTTCATTACCACCAGTAGGTTTAGGAAAGCAACTTATTTCGAACGACTCCTCAATTTCTTATCCTTTCAGCCTGCTGAGCATAAAATAATGATTGTTAAAAATCTTGTTGATGCCGCTATTCTTCTTCAAGATGATTCTTTCTGTTTAGATACCATCCAGATTTTCAAAGAACACTTAAATTTCAACAATTACCATGAAGAGTTTGTACAGAAACACATTAACAAAAGACTTTCTGAGTTAGATTCAAAGAAAAACCAACCTACTAACAACATTCTAAATGGTAATAGTATGATTGATGTTAAACAAGATATCTCCATCCCATTCCTGTGCAAAATTTCACAAAATTTCAGAAGATTATTAACAAAATTCGAAATAAAAAATATTTTTAGAGTTGACTCCAAGTTAGATACATTTATGAAAGTGGGAAAACACAAATTACATATTTTAGCTCATCAGTAAAAACAACTTCAATAATTGTGAAGGTTCTATGAGTAATAAGTTTAGCAAATATGGAAAATTTAAAGATCTTTCATCAAGAAGCTTCCTCCGCCCATTCTATTTATTTTGAAGAATAAATAAAACGTTGTTATCGGATGGAAGTCGTAAAAGCTAGTATATAAAGCATCCATTTGTCGAGTCCCTGTTCAGGCGTCATTCTTCAGAATCAATTTTCAGTGTAGCTATTCGAAAAAGTATGAGGATTGTTAGTGAAATTCTGCTCCTCCCATTCGTGGGATACCTTTATTTTACAAGTAAGTATAATGTTTATTTTTAAATAATCAAAGATAGCTCGACTCTAATCAGTCATATAGAATATTTTACATCATATTCGCTAACATTAAATTATTCTAAAGCCAAGTAAAACTTGAAGCCTTGACAATGATAACGTTTGATCAGTAATAATAAATATTAGCCTGAAGATTTTCTGTTCCACGTCGTAGTATATATGTTACTAAAAAAACAATGTCGAATAATAAACTGTGTCAACACGAGCTGACAATTTGAACAAAGATACTAGCGAAAAGAGTGGAAAAATATATGGTTGTTTCTCAGTTTTCGAGTGTTACACTTTGAGCCATTTTTACAAACAGAATAGGCCAAATATCATGAAAACCGATGATCATAGAAAGAAATGTTCCCTACAAAAGTTATTACGCTTTAAGGACAAGATATGAGCAGGAAATCAACATCCAGCAGAGGAAGGCAAGATGTTGTCAATAACTAGCCAATAAAGACACAAAAAACAAGCACCCCGGAATTTCATAAAAATCCGACGAAATCTAGACTTCTGGCCGGTTTTGTGAGCTTCTGTCCCAATATCTATTGACAACGAACTTCCCAGAGCTTGCCTTCACTGGCAGGATGTTGACTACATCCTGCTCATCTCTTGCCTTTATTGGCTGGTTATTTACAACATCTTGCCTTTCTTTGATGAGTATTGACAAAATCTTGTCTTCCCTTGTTGGATATAGATTTCCTCCTCATATCATGTCCTTATTAGTTAAATGTGAACAAAAAATGAGGAGTTGACCATGAATGACCTTGAAAAATAAAGCGTATCATTGTAATCGAATTAACAAGAATTAGAATCAACTAGAAATTTTCTGAATTCTCTTTATTTCACGTGAGAGATCTAAAGTTCATACATTTTTGCGATTATTCCGAGAGCGGTTTGAATTTTTGCTAAAAGAAGGTGGCTGTTGTATACAGCATTAAAAAATGCATTGTAAAACTACTTCGTAAAGGACATTTTTTATTTCATGAATACACTGGACATTCTTTGTTAGCCAGCGATTGTTCAAAAGCGTTAGAAGGTTATGTTACTAGTGTTCAAAATTCTCACAAATGTAAATTTCTTTTTATTAGGTGTGGATGGATTTCCAGTTGGTTTTAACACCATTCAAGTAGAAATGGTGGATAACTCTACTTACAAAGGAACACTCGGATCCGACAGTTGGGGCGCCATATGGTTGTATGCTCAGGGAGCTCGAAGGAATATGAATTATGGCGCTTTTATTCGATTTCCATTTAACTTTTGTTTTGAATCAGAACTTGCCCCGCATCATCTGCTTCCCGGTCATGATCCTGAAAAACATGGTCCAAAGCACGCTGAATTTCGTTTAAAAAAATTTTACCAATTGTATGCAGCTTCCGATTTCAAAAAATTTCCTATCAACGGAGTTCCTCTACATGAACTATCTGATTACCCACCAATGAATTACCTTTATATAGCAATGCCAGAAGGCCCTGTCTGGAGGTCATCGTTATGGCGACCTCATGAGGTTAATGAGATAGATCTTGGCTACAATCAGTGAAATTACACTGATTGAAATTTAGGGAGCGCTAATACTGTCAGCAAGGGGTATTATCGGCGGGACATCCCTTATCTCCTTGGATATCGCAAGATATAAGGATATGAGTTATTGTCCAATTTAAATCAAACGTCAAGTCCCAAAGTAATATAACCTTAAACTGATAGCTTTCGTGTTGCACTCCTAACTACTGGGTTTTGTTCTTATTCAATAAAAACTTTATCGCCCTGTATAAAATGTTTTTCATTTCTGTTCCTATTTACTTAACCCTCAAAGCCTACACTTCCGAAATTTTTCGCTCAGCTTACACTGGGTGGTTTGTGCCCGGGCAAAGTCTAAAGTCCAGTATCTCTGGATCAAATTAACGTATCGGAATTAAATATTTTGTAAACTGTAGCTAAAAGTCTCACAAAAATGAATATTGTAAAATTAATAAGATGAATTCAACACACTCTGTAAATATGTTCACAAAACTGAAACAACTTTTCAGTAAAAACAGCAAGCCGAAACTATCTTCCGGGTATAATACACCCAGTGTAGGCTGAAAGGATTAAATTTAGTATAAGAATACTCCAAACTCATGAGTCTTGTATCTTTTACTAGTTCTCTTAATCTTTCATCCGCAATAACGAAGTAAATTATACTGTGGTTATTTCCTTTACACCAGGTGTACATGTGGATCATTTTATGTCGAAACCAAGTATTTGTAAATAACAGTCCCTTTTCGAAGCATAAGCTAACTAATTTTTCGCCGTTATAATTTTTTCTTGGATCCCCAAACTTACCTAGCACCCTTTCTGTATCTTTATCTTGACGTTGGACGTTTACCTTCATTCTAGCCCACAACAATCTGGGAGATACAAAATCATGATCTTTGAGATGCTGTCTTGCTTTTTCATTCATAATCAAACCGACCCCTTGACTACCATGTGATTCACTATCTGCTCCTGACCACATTTCAGAACCGACTTTCAGCACCCCATTTTCTATGTTCCTACTTTCGCATCCCTTTTTCTTTGTTTCAGGAACACATAAAATATCCGACTTCCTTACGTGCATAGTTTCTCGTAGTTCTCTTACCTTAAGATCATTCACCACTCTAGCATTCCAAACACCCAGTCTCCATTCATCGCCGGAAACTCGACCTTTATATTTACCGTGTGCATGAATTTCGTCAATCAAAGTTTCAGTCCTTTCCGAGGCTACTTTGTTGTTTGTATTATTCATGTTTAGATTGTACACCCAACTATCAACTTTATGCGCGAAATTTGTTTTGTGAGCCGAAATCATGTCCAAGTTAAGTGATTATTCGTCGTACGGTGGAGAGTCTAGTTGTAACGTCAGTCTTTATTTCAGATATTTTGACTTTCCTCCATTTTTAGGGGACTTCTACCAAGTTCATCAAAGCAGATAGAGTTGAATTGAAAATCGTAAACCTGGATTAAGTTTAACCCGGTTTATGAGCCTGATGAGGCGGAGGGGCTGATAGGAAAGATTTTGAGGATGGGGTAGGGGTGAGGCAGGGGAAGGGAGAAGATAGAGAGGTGGAGTAGGAGGGAGAGGACTGAACCTGTTGATGAAGGGCAAAATTGTTCGAAAACAGGCTGACAATTCTCCCATTGTAGTGGAAGTAAGAGAAGGATAGGCTGGAATCACTTCGAGATGATGGCTGGGATTGGGCATTCAAAGGAGGGGGCTTCTTGGATTTTGGGTGGTTGTCTGTACGTTTCCATACAGGTGGCAGAGGGCACTTGGATTTCTGTGTCAAAGTAGGAACTGTCAGTGGATGGGAGTGGGAGCTTGGGGTCTGGGAACGAGAGCTCATAGAAGAGGAGGCAGGTGCATCATTGAGCTTTGGGAACATTGAGAAGCTAAATGTTTGAGAGGATTTAGGGAGCGGCTGGAAGGAGGAGGCATATTCGGCTTCTTTTGCAGATCTGAGGATAGAGTTACTTTCTTTAAAGGACTTCAAACTCACTTTGGTGTGTTCTTCTGAGGAGCCACAGCGCTTGCAGCGCGCACTGACTCTGCAGTGCCTACTAATGTGGCCAAAAGACCGTTTTAGAGGGGACTAGTTCATTTGCTGGGTATCAGGATCGGTTGTTTTTTTT